>PVIR01007950.1:0-58641 GCA_004026965.1 Petromus typicus
CTAGTGTCAGGGGTCAACTGAATTAATTTCAGTGAATTACTATTTTTTAAAAATGGCACTGATTTGACATGAGACAATAAATATTTAGTATTTTACAAAAAGAAAGTGTTGATGAATTCTTAGAGTCCTAAAAAGAAAGATATAGAAGTCATTAGCTTAGTAAAATTGGAAATTACATGATTCATAAAGCATAGAACAACATTAAATGTCTTTTCATGCATTTTAATGTTATTTTCTCAGTGCAGAAAAAACAGGCAGTGGAAAGAGAAGACAAAAAGATTCCACAGAATTCATTTTGAGTCTATTAATTTATTTTGCATATTTCTCATATCTATTTTTAATATACCTACATGCATTTTTAAAAATTACAAAAATAAAATGAATATTATATATGTGATATGTTTGTATCTTTTGTTACAAAAGTTACTTTGTGATTTATCAAAGCTCCTTTTTAATAAGTTCACTCATATTCTATGCCATTTTGCCATGTTACTTAGTAATTCTCCTACTATCGGGCATTTATATTGTTTCTGACATTTTGTTATTATATATAGCACAAAGCAGAGTAATTTTAAAAATTATTTGTGAAGAAAAATTCAATGCATTTTAACACAACAATAAAACCTTCCAGAACTTTGAAAAAAAAAAGAATAAAGGCTTAAAATAATTTTTTAAGATTCCCTTATTGTGAGCTTACTAGCTGCCTGCAAACCTCATTTTGAGACTGTTGTCAAAACCAAGCAGAATCGAACATACTGCCTCTTACTTTAAACAGGGCTGGAGACATAGCTTGGAGATAGTAACTGGCTTTGCTTTATGAGGTGTCTGGGGTTTGATCCCTAGCGCTGGAAAAACAGTTTCATTGTACTTTCCCCCTAGATGTCTTTGTTATGCTAGAAGTTTTAGAAGATACATCCTACTTTGTTATTTTGTCAAGTTTACAATTCACATTTACTAAGTGAATTTGAAATTCACTATTTGAAATATATCTAATACAATGACAATGTATTCTCTAATATTTAAACTAGTAAATCTTTTAGTATTTAGTCTATGTAAATCAGTGATTGTTAATAAATATTATGAATTTTTCTATATATACTTGTGTGCATCAGCCTGTAAAAACTTATATACGTTCAAATATTTCTGAGAAATCCAGCTATTTGCTTGAATAATGAGAAATATTTGAGAAATATTTAATAGTACACTATAATAATATTTCTATCAGTATTCTCAATTTAATTTTGTGTTTTTTCTAATAGTAAACTTGGTAAAATTTTAATTTTACTTATTGATTTATAATAAATATAAACTTTTAGCTTGTCATCTCTTATTTTTATAGTCATTTTGCCCTCATGTCAAACATTAGTATTTCTTGAAATAGTACTATAGATTCTGAAGATTTTTCATGATCCACCACTGGCCAATTCAAATTTCTAAATTTTAAGCATATTTTACTTTGGACAGCTTCACAATCATATTGACATATAAAAGAACAGAAAGCATACAAGTATCATACATAGAAAGTCTTGTATTCAGAAAAAAAATACTGTAATTTAAATTATGTAAAAAGGTATTTCTAGAAGTTCTTCATACTTTGTCTCATGGGGTCAAGATGTGTAGTGTTTCCAAATATGCAAATTTATAAATATTCCATAACAGTATTTTAATATTTTTCATTGATATAATTGCTATGAGGAAAATATGTTTGTGAATTAAATTTTATGACTTGGTAAGTATTTAATTTTGTTGTGTGAAATCTTGAGAAGACAATTCATACAACTGTTGGTGTAATAAATAGAGTTTATGTATATTTGGTACCTGGCACTGTCCAGTATCAATATTTGTATATTTTCTGTGGACGCTTCACAGCTGGGATAGTGTGGGAGAAGAGAATGATTTTAAAGTACTTACATATAAATTGCTTTCAATATTATATCTCCAATAACAACCCTATAAGTAAGTTTTTATTTTTTCTGCTGGAAAAATAGATTTAAAATTAATTGTTCATATGTTTAATTCAAGCAGTGCTGGAAATCAGAGCTGGCTGTACGTGATGGCAAAGCCCACTGCCCTTCTCAATCACAGAGACTTTCAAGGAGGTGTGATTCATATTAGGGGTACATAGAGTTTTATATATATATATATATACATATACATATATATACATATACATATACATATATATATATATATATATATTACCCTTATACACTCATTGCATTATTCATTTTCTTTACAGTACTTACTCAACTTTTAATATGAGTTTTCCTGCAATGATTGGATGCTGCAATGTAATAGTGGATTTTTAGAAATGTGAATTCTCTAGACATTCAATTTCATCTAGAACAGTTAGTGGTTTCAACTGCTAATTCTTCCTATCAGCTTCCAAACTCATTTGAGCTCCTGATTTAACTTCATTATGTCTTTTGTTTGCTTTGGCGCTAGGGATTGAACTCACGCCCCTGATCATGCTGAACATATGAACATATGAACATATCTGTGAACGAGTAAGTTACACAGCCAGCTCCTGAAAATAGGTATTTTAGTAACTCAGATGAAATGTTTCATCATATTGATTATTGAAGATAATTAATAAGTGTGTCCTGCAGAATATTGGAAAATGAAACATAAAAGATAGAATAAAATTATCTGTAATTAAATAAGCTGAGAAAACTAATATTTTATGAATTTTCTCTCTAATTTTTGTTGTTTTAGTATATTCTATTTCTATTCTATTCTATTTATCAATTTAGACCACGCAAATTACTCTGATTTGAACCTACTTTCTTCCTTAACAATCTAATGTTAATATTTTCATGTTATCAGATATTATTCAACAAAGTGATTTTCATTAGCCCTACCATGTTGTGTTATGAACATATATTAAAGTAGAGCAGTTCCCTATTTTGATTACTTCATATTACAATTGTGTGCAAATTGTATGCAAGTCAAGGAATATACATTGGTGTAAATTTCAAATTGTTCCTAGTGACATAATAAGTGAAATTACTTGAAATTTCTTTGGGCAGGCTGGCCTTGGAATTGAACAGCTAAGAGGCAACAGTGGTGAAATATGTATGATATCTGTGACAATACTGTGTTCAACAATTTCTGTTCCTGGCATATGCTGTTTCAGGCTGAATATTCTCATGAACTAGTTCTCTCATATTACCCTAAACTTTTCCACAGTTTAAGTTAATCTTTTTACAAGTAATGTAATGCATCTGCTATTTTTCTGTTCTGAAGATGACAGATATGAGAACTCAGGTGATCCTGCTAACTGATAAACTTCTACGGACAAGTGGAAACATATTTTAAATGGAATTAAATGCTATAGCATAAATCTGCAAATATTCATTCCCAAAGTTTCTTGTGTTCTTGGCATCTCCAGAATTTCTTCCTCCACTTTCTTAAATCTGTACATTTGTGCTTTCCTGTAAATGGTTTGTGAAGTAAAGAGAACATTTACTTCCCATTTGACTACTTTATAATAGCTTTTAAATAGGAAAGTTGTGAGAAAATGTTCACATATAATGTGAAGCTATTGAATTTTTTTCATAGAGGCGAGAAAAAGGAAAAAAAATCTCATTTCATCTAATGCATTTCACAGATTGCTATAAACTGGGACTCTTTATCACTGGAAAGAAAATGCTGCTTTTCTTCAATAGGAAACAAACATATTTGCATCAGAAGAGAATGGAGAATCTGTAAATAGAAGGATAACTTTTGGTTGTTGCTATGCAGACTGAGCTGTCAACCCTCAGAGACATTTGGGGAATATTTTCACACAAAAGGTGAGAATCTAATCATTTATTCATTAGATTCTATGATTTATTTTCCATACATAAATAAGCATATTTTAAAAGATACTGAAACTCCATGACTTCAGATTTTTTGGAATAACTTGAGCATCTACCTTGATGACCCCTTCCTAACTCTAGTCACAGCTCAGGGTTTTAGAACTTCTTGATGGTATGAGCTTAGCCAACACAGGCATTTAATTGATCCCTTCATCTCTTTACCTTATTACAACTCTAGTACAAGGGATGTAGAAACCTCTCTCATATCATTTAATATCTTCCTTTCTTTCTGGGGAAAAACTTCCTATTGTCTTTTGTTCCATCCAGTGCTGGAGTAGTTCTGCATTTTCTATGTTCACTATAATTTCCTGGGTATCAGGGCCTCTTTCTCCAGCTTGAACTTGTTGACTGATTTACCTTTCTGACATCTTATCATTCTAGTCTTCTAGTTACTTAATTAATTTAATATCCAAAAAAATCAAGATTTCAGTTCCATTGTTACTCTTTTTATAATTGAACCATCAAGAGTTGATGAAGTTGTTTTTGAGGAAATCTGCTATACATGCATGCTAGTTAGCCTTGTTGGGCATCTTACAATGCTAAGATTTTTTTTCTCAATAATTCATGAAGAATATTTTCTTTTGCATCTGCAGTGAAAACAGCAATCTTTTTGAGCATGTATCAAGTTACCAAATCCACTCCAATTCCCTGGATCTGAACAAATATCCTTTTAAATCAAGATATGGTGTGCACCTACCTTGGAAGGATAGGGCCAGAGTTCAAGTCCCGGTACCCACCCTTGCAAATCAAGATACAGGGTTCTTTTACACTGAGTGTTATTATGCTGTCTTTTTGCATCATAATTATACCTGTTTCCTTGTCCTTTATATGTTTGAGAACGGATTTTTTGTTGTTGTTTTTCCAGAGGCTTTGAGAAGTTAAGTCACAGAACCACTTGAACAGCTTAATAAAGACAGGTTTCCTGGATTTACTTTAGGAAACTGATTAGAAAGGTTTGCAGTGTAGCCAGGAATCTGAAATAATGTGTGTATTCAGGTAGTTCTGCAGTGGAGAAGCAGGGTCACTCTGATAGGCCCAAAAGTCTAAAGCTCACTTTCACTTGGTCTTTGAATTATATTTCTCCCTCTAGAATTGTGTTTGCAAGACTTAGTACCCAGTTAAATTTGAATTTCACATAAACAGTGAATAATAACTTACCATAACCATACCCTAAATGTTATAAGAAATGTATTTATTTGTTGGATGGGTTTGCTGGATTTCAATGGATCTGAAATTGAAGTGTATTGGACATCTTGCAATTCTAATCATTATACCTGGAATCCTATTTTTTACTTAGATGTTGAAGGAGAAGTTCAAGTCTGGTTAGGTCAGGCATGTCTCCTAGCAAGCTAAAAGACACCCAAAGGAGTTTGAGCATGCTCACTCTCCTACGTAGAAAGTGGCCTATAGTCACTTGGGGGCCTCCCATTCCTCCTTGAGTCATGTCTCTTTACTGGCTCATGAGCTAACCATAAAAGGCAAAAAAGGGCCAGGGATTTAGCTCAGTGGTTCCAGCGCCTGTCTTGCAATTGCAAAGGCCAAGGTTCTATCCCTAGTAAACACATACAATAAATAATACTTGGGGGTCAGAGGCAGGAGGATTGCTGTGAGTTCAAGGCTGAGCTCAGTGTCAGTCTGAACTATAAAAAGCGAGATCCTGTCACAAATAAAAAAGAAAACAAACAAACAAACAAAACAAAACAAAAAGGCAAAAAATATGTACCCTCACCAGTCAGCTACAGCTCCTAGGTGCTCATAGCCACGCCTACTCCCCCCGCGCTCTATATGTGTGTGTAATCCTCAATAAAGATGAAAGTGTTCTCCAAAACCTCCCCAGAGTCTGCGTGGTGACTCGGTGTGTTCACCTTCCTGGTCCAGGCCTCTGAACGTGATCCTCCACCTACAGCGTGGACAACTACAATAAGTGTATGGCTGTACAACACCATTGCTTTTTTGCCTCTGATGGCTGTTAGTAAACAACTCCTTCCTATCTGCCTGTAAAGCTGCTATGGCCACAGTATTACTCTCAGTTATGGGTCAAACTAATCTTCAATTTTGCTTCCTACTTGTACTTCTCTTCATATTTCTCCATGTTTTATTTAACTTTTATGACTCACCATTATCATAATTTTGGCCTTTCATATAGGCAAATCTTCTTTCTTATACCCTAAATTTCTATTTGTAGGTACTACATCAGTATTTCTGATTTTAG
Organism: Petromus typicus; assembly: GCA_004026965.1. Lineage (NCBI taxonomy): Eukaryota > Metazoa > Chordata > Mammalia > Rodentia > Petromuridae > Petromus > Petromus typicus. The sequence goes on from PVIR01007950.1 coordinate 6,073, forward strand.
AAGTGTAATATCACCTTTTGCAATAGGCCTTCTATGACTTCATCTGATCATTGTTCCCTTGCTGGTCTTGAGCTATAAAAATTCATGTATATACTTAGCACTTCTCAATTCTTACTTTTCATTGACAAGAGTCAAGTCTCACTAATACATGTATCCATTTTCTTATGCAAGTCACTGTGTCACAGAATATAGAGCCTTTACCACAATGATACTCCCAAAGTCACTGTGTTATGCTTTGTTTAACCAATGTTAATAATTATGTTTGTATAACCAATGTTATACTTTGCATAGGTCACAGGTATGCTGAGAAATAGATTTGCATTCGCCTAACATGATCACTTCCTGCCACTAGGAACTCATTTTCCCCAATATGTCATCCAAATCTAAATGTATTTTCTGCATGGTGCTATGTTGTAGTAATGATGAAGGATTTCTGATTTGTGGGTCCTAATTGAATAAATGGGCAGAAAATTTTTATTTATCAGTGTTAACCATGAGTGAGTTGCTTAACTTCACGGTCAGTTTTCCGGAAGGATTATTCTAAGCTTGAACTGATAATATTCATGAAAATCTTTTGCTGTATTTCATTAACATGACAGTGATGATTTTGCAAGGACCTGTGACAGGAATTATGGGTGATCTAGAAATTAGGCACTATGTCCTGAAAGATATGTCAGTATAATCAAAGACAATATCCACTCACAACAGAACCATCTATTATAACTTCCAGAGGCTTACTATGGCAAAAAAGTCCTAGAAGATTAAAAATGCCAGGTTGTTCCAAGGTGGCTGACCAAGGAGGTGAGTAGGAAATGGGTCTTATGTATGTCTAAGAGTCTTATATGTAACAAAGGGCCTGAATGAATCTATTTTAAGGAATTATTTGAATGCAAAAAGGCAACTGAGATACAAACTGCTTTGTACCCTCAGGCTATTATAACCAGCAAGTGGCAAATTTAAAATATGATTTACTTGGAGATTTTGATACTTAAACCAAAAAGAGTTTTAATGACAGTTCCTTTCCCACTTTAGAAAACCAAGAAGCACATCCATATGTAAAATTTGCTTCGGCTTTCTCTATTCTGGGTGGGGTTTTGCTATTTTTATTGCTCTTATTTATCAGTTTTTCTTTTTTCCCTTTTTTCTCAGTCGCTTCTCTCCTTTATGTACAAGCAGAATGCCTTTAGATAAAGAAGAGAGATGACTAGCTATCAGGCTTCTCAGTGCAGGGGCAGGCGGTGCCTCTGATCTTCGTCACCTGCAGTTTTTGATCAGCCATCATGAAGAAAATGATGAAAGGGGGAAAATGAGGCTGAGGGAAGCGTCTGTGAAAGCCCTCTGCTGCGCGAGGCTCCCTGACTCTGGCCCGTGGACTCCTTTTCTCTTAGTACTTCATAAAGATTGAAAACTCAGAAGAGTGAGCTGAAGATCTGGGAAGTAGAACCTGCCTTTTAAAATTTCCTAAATTGGTCTCAGCAACATCAGCTTTAATGCAATGCTGGAAATACATTTCCTTTTAAGAAGCGTTTGCTATACTGGCTATTTGACTTGTGGTTTATCTTAAAATGAGTCAACTTCACTGATACCTTAAAAAAACATTTCAGTGTTACCCAATTAGCTCTCATCTCCAACCTGAGTGCACAACATTTGCTTCCCGTAAATTGCTATAGAAGCTCAAAACCATTTAGAACAGGGAGCACTTGATTCTTTCCAGGTACAATCAATGGAATGACATTTTCCCCTCCTGATATATACCACCCTTATTTTGCTTTCTCTGCAACAAATACAGGATCTTTAGTATATACAGTTGTACTGATACAGATATTAGATTAATGAAAACAATACTTTGGTGGTAAGGACATACATTTGTTACACTTACTGGGAGGATCAATATTATTCGTCTTGTTGAACGGAGGTTTTTATGACGTTGCTTGGAAGAAAAACAAAATTGCATTCAACTTTTTCTCTGAATTTCTACTTTTCTTTCTCTGAACTTTCCTTGGGACCTCTCAACTGTTTTCATCAGTCTCATGAAGTTATAGTCTTTTCCATGTTTTCAGCACACACTTCCATTATCCCAAAGTGACTGCAAAAGAGTGTGATATATTGATCAACTTTGAGCTGCACTCAGAAGTCTTACTGTTTCCTGACACTTCCTTTTTGCAATTTCACTGACATGTATCCATTCCCTATTTGAATCTGATTTGCTTTAAGCTTTGCTAGTTAATAGTGGGTTAATTAAATAAGCAAACTTGTTAGCACAATGTGTTGGCACTATTTTTCTCTCACACAATGTTCAGTTATCAAGTGATAGTCGTTGTAAACTGACATTAATACGATGAAGTTTAGATCATATTAAAGTCAATGGAAAATATTATAATAATGTTTGTTTAATCAGTTGATTAAATCTTTTTTTTAACATTGTGTACATTTTGGCATTTCATATACATATAGGGTATATCACACTTTACATGGAAGCTGAAGTTGGAGGAATCAGAAATCCTGGAAGGAAAAACATGACCAAAATATGCAGCCTTGGCCAGTAAAATACAGTGAGTATCAATGTACAGATTTTTAAATAGTAATAAGTCATTAATATTTTAAGTTCAATGAGGTAGCTTAACCTAAACAGACAAGTGTTATAACTTTTGTTAGCTAAATGGAAAAGAAGAAATGTAATTATGTTATTTGATCTTGCTATTACTGACAAAAAAAAAAAGAAATTTTATTTCCTGTGTCTCAGGATCATTTTCCAAGATTAGATTTTTGATGGCATATATCTGGTAATCCTTATCTAGAATGCAAGGCCAACTTGCTTCAGACCCAATGCTTCTTCCTGTAACCGCAGAGCACAAAGGTCCTCCTGTTCTAGTTTCCTGATTGATTCTCTAATTTATAGAGGAGAAGCAGAGTGCAGTTCAATCCCAATCACTGTAGCCATTAACACCCTCCCCTTGAAGGGTCAAACCTGCCCTTCATATTCATAGCGCTATAGTTTAGAGCTTTGTTCCAAACTAGTTTAACCATATCTTTGGATAAAATTGGGAGTCAAAGTTACATGTAACCCAGTAGATTGACCCTGCAGGTTCAACATCAACCTAGACAGTTTCTGATGTGGTCATACCATGATGGATTGCATAGTTTATTTACATATCATTCCAGTTTTAGAAGACAGTCATAACATTGGGTTAGCTTTGTTCCCAGTCATGTGTGTATGCAGTAGACATAAAATGTTAGCTAGATTTCCATTCCTGTGACAAATACCCAACAATAACAATTTCAAGGAGAAAAGATCTATTTTGACTCATGGCTTCAGAGATTTGATTTTTGACCACTGCATTCATTGGTAGAAATATTGTGCAAAGTAGAAACATTGTGATTGTAGGACATGTTGGGGGAAAGCTGCTCTCTATCTGGCAACCAGAAAGCAGAGGGAAAGGAAAAGAGTCAAAGAGAAAGGGCTGGGCCAGACATAATCAAAGTCATACCCTGTAATTAAGGGAACCTACTACATTTCCATACCTTCCAAGAATGCCAGAAAATTGTGATATCATCAGTGCAGTGACCCACATGAAGTTAGGGCCTCCATGATCCTGTCATCTTCCCAAGGCCTTCTGTCAATACACAAAACTTTCAAGGGACACTTTAAATCTAAACCACGGCACAAAACATTAACTTTTTATATTCACCACTAAAATTTCTCTTGAAAGGGAAAGTTTCTATTTTTTAAAATATTGATTGATATCTTTAAATATTAACATTTATTTAACTTGTAAGCCATTACTACATAGTAGATGGAGGTGTAGAGATAATTATTTGGAGATAATTCAGTTTAGAGGCTGGAAGTATGTCAAGGGGAGACAAGGACACACATGCTCATATGAATTGAGTAGACAGGTAGATAACTTTTGGAGAAGATGAAAGTAGAGAGCTCAGAAACATTGCTGAAGACTAGGGTCTAACAAAAGGTGATGCAACAAGTTTTAATGGAAATAATGGAAAGAATAGCTTCTTTTGGTAGTGGGGATCAGTCGTAGGACGTTGAGTTGCCAGGCAGGCATGGTGCCACTGAGTTAAATCCCCAACCCTGGCAAAAGTATTTTTTAAGAACAGAGATTTCTAACATCTTATTTTAAAATTTTTACTATAGTATTGTAAGTAAAATTTACAATATAATAATTTTCAAGGGAGTTTAGGCATTAACTTTATCCATTATTAGAAAATCTACAGATTAACATTGAAATTGGTTGTTTTATTTTTCTTGTTTTGTTTTTGATGTGTTAATTTTGTTGGCATTTCAGGGTGCTATGCGTCCAAAAAATTCCTAATAATGTGAGGCACTGTGCTGTCCTTAGATGAACTTGTTACAGAAAGGCATTTCCTGTTCTTCACTTCTGCTGAGGAATTTTAGAAATCATCACGGCCTATGAAGCACGTTTTTGGAATCTAATGGACTGAATTTGTTCTAAGGTTTTTTTCTAGATTCAAATGTTGGATGGCAGATAAATGCTGCTCTTTGATAATTTACTTCTTATCCAAAAGAATTGTCATCTTTCAGGGTGTTATTAATCCAATCCATTTGATATATCAATTCTCATATTTTTGATATGATGTTAGCATTTTCAATGACATTTTCCTCCAAACTGATTAAGATTCCACTGTCACTTCCCGCCTTCATTGGTATATCTATAAGCCAAGTCACAGTGCTACAAAACTAAATATATAAAGAGCAGTTATGACATGGCAGTATCTGGGGTATCCTCCTGGCAACTCTACATAATGAGCTTTATCACTCACATTAACAGTGGAGAAGGGTTCCTCACCAACATTTGTTGCTGGATAATTCTGAGATAGCAGCCATTCTTTGTAGCATGAGATGAAATATCAGTGCTATTTTCATCTGCATCTCTCAAATGACAAGTTATAAGGAGCATTTCTTCATATACTTCTTAGCTAGTCTTCTTAGCTAGTCTTACTTCTTTCTCTGAAAAGTCTCTGCTCATTTCAGATGGTCATTTTTGACTTGGGTCTTTAAATTTGGGTGGGCTGATTTTTTAAAGTGCCTTATATATTCTAGATAGTAGCCCTTTGTCTGAGAAACAGCTGGTAAAGATTCTTTCGTATATTGTTGGTTGCCTTTTTGCTCTGTTGGGGTCTTTTACTGTGCAGAAGCTTTTTAATAGAATGAGATCCTATTTGTTGATTTCTTCTGCCAGTTCTTGTGGTATTGAGGTTTTGTTCATGAAGTCTTTCCCTAAGCCAATGTCTTGAACAGTATAAACTCTTATAGCCCTTGAGGAAATCAGTGTGGAGACTCCTAAAAAAACTAGGATTAGAGGTCACATTTGACCTGGCCATTCTTCTGCTAGGTATGTACACAAAAGAATGAAAAGATTCACGTCACAGTGACATATGTACACCTATTTTATAGCAGCTCAGTTTGTGATAGCTAAATTTTGGAAACAACTAAAATGTCCATCAACTGGAAACTGGATAAAGAAGATGAGATTCTTTTGTAGAATGGAATATTATTCTGCCATAGAAAATGATAAGATTGAATCATTCATACTCAAATGGGTGTACCTTCAGGACATCCTCATAAGTGAAATAAATAGGTCACAGATGTGTAAATATCATATGTTTTCTCTGGTATGAGAAAATGAAGATGTAAATGAATTCTAGTATATATAGTTGATATTATGAAATGGAAAATATTTAAAAGGAAATAGGGTGCAGGGGTAAATAATGATGGGGAAAAGAGTACGATAGTAATAAAAAAGGATACAATGCTTATGTGTGTGTGTATATATATATACATATATATGTATATATATAGTAGAGTGGGTGGGGGAATGAGAAAAATGAGAATTAAGTCATGTCATATACTGGTACAAACTTTCAATGTTGAATGTGATAATTATATATATATATATATATATATATATATATATATATATATAATATACCAATAAGTATTTAAATTTTTTAAAAATGAAAATTATCATGTTTATTCTTACAAATGAGACAGAGGGCCACAAGGAGGTGAAACTCTGTTCTAGGCCACACAGATCATGTGTGAAGAATTCCTGATCCCAGAATCTTCAGTGTCTGTTCTCATTTTCCAACACGACAGTCTCCTTGCTTTAGTCTTCTACCTGGTTCCTCAGTTTCTCTTTTTACCTGCAAGCTTTTTATTTCTTCACACAGTTTCCAGGGTGGTTTTCTGAAATATAAATAAGATCTTGCTGTTTCCCTGCTTTAAATCAGCCAATGACTTTCCACATAGACAGAATAAAACTGTATGTATTTTCTATTGGGTCTAAAAAACCCCAGGATTATTTGGTCAGCTCAGTCTCTTCAAGCCATAGTGTAAACTTCATGGGAGTAGAGATTTTATTGCTCTTGCCTGTTGTGGTCTCACCAGTATGACAAGATCTGCCATACAGCAGTGTTGACGGTATCAAGCCACTGCTATGTAGAGCAGTCATGCTGAAGGTTGATAGATGGGGAGAGGAAGCACTTGGTTATTATAAGCCATCTTTTGTACTGAATATTTTCCTGAAAATGTTGAGATCCAACATACCAAGATAAGCCCATATTTACTAAATCCTAGTCCTTTACTTCTGTCTCACAATTGTATTTACATTAGCCTCAAAATATATTCTGCTTTGCTTACACTTACACTGCTCAATGATGCACCAAAATCTTATTATTGGTGTGGGCATAGACCACCTTGATTTTAATCTTGTCAAATAAAGCATGTTAAAAATTTAGGCATTAATATTTCCTTGGGAAAAAAGCTCTACGGTGACTTATTATTTTCTGCCATCACCACACAATTAGACTATTTTGAAGAGAAGAGTTCACGCTTCCTCCTCTACTGACTGCTGCATATTACATAGTTTTCTTTTCAATAATTGTTACCCAACTCATTTGATCAATCTTGCTGTACACCTTGAATATTTGAAGGAAATGTTTTATTTTGTCGACATAAAAAATACCAATTGCTAAATGTCTTTATAACCCCAAGCAATACATGCTGAATGCAATCCCTATCAAAATTCCAGAGGCATTCTTCATAAAAATGGAAAAATCAATTCTAAAATTTGTATAGATCTACAAAAAAATTTTATAAGTTTCCAAAGCAAATTTTAAAGGGTGAGGAAGTCTTCACTTTAACTTCTTTTGAGAAAGATGGTGTCATAAATCTTGATTTCAAATTGTATTACAGTGCTGTAGTTATCAAAACAGTATGTAATTAATATAAACACAAACACATAGACTAATGGAATATAAATAAACCTGAACATATGATAAATTCATATTTGACAAGGGTAGCAATTAGACATAATGGGGAAAGACTGAAATTTTTAAAAAGTAGTGCTGGGAAAACTGAATATTCACATGCAAGAGAATGAATTTGCTCTTTTGTCTTACACAGGGCACAAAAATAATCTCAAATGAGGTAAAATACTTAAGTGTCAGACCCAAAATAGTAAAATACTGAAAGAAAACACAGGGGCAATGGCTTTTGTGAAGATTAAAAAAAAATACATCAAAATCTAAACTAGTAAAGCAAAAGTAATTAATTAGGACTGAATCAAATTAATTAAAAACAATAAAAAATTAAAAGGCAGCTTATGAATGAGAGATAGTATTTTCAAACAATATATTGGCATAAGAGATTATTGTCTAAAATACAAAAGGAACCTTCACAAGTCAACAGCTGAAAAATACATAACCCAGTTGATAAATAAGCAAATGTCCTGAATTAATATTTCTCCAACTACATAAAATAACCAAAAGTTATAGGAAAATGTGGTCAGCATTGTTTATCATAAGGAAGTGAAACGAAGGGGGAAAAATAATGAGATTATAACAAAAAAGAAAGGGAACAAATTGTATGTATATAGGGGGGTGGTAGGGTGGGTAGGGCTATGGGAAAAAATGAGAATTAAGTTGTGTCTTATACTGTTACAAATACCTATTGTGGAGTGCAATTATGATGTGTATATGCAATGTTCCAATAAAGATTTCAATTAAAAAAAAGAAAGAAAGTTAGCAGATCACTCTGATATCCGTCTTCTGGGTTTATATCCAGGGAGGTGCACTCAGCAACGTGAGAAGGGAAGCATTCATATTTCTATGTGGATCCACAATCAAAGTGACTTCCCATCAGTAGATAAGCAAATATAGAAGTTACAGTATGTATGTATATGATCACAATAGTGCACATATGTATGCATCTATTTATGGTGGATTACGTTCCCATATGAATATTCATGAATGTAGAAAGATCAGTAATAAGTAGAAGATCCAGTTATTTACAACAATATGGATGAAAATTGAAATGAAATAAGTCAGGCAAAGAAAATATTGCATGACTTCACATATGTAATTCAAAAAATGTTGAATATATAGAAACAGATAATAAACCAATGATTCCTAAGATTTTGGGTGAGGAAAGAAAAAAAGGGACAGGTAGGCCACAAGAAGCAAAGTTACAGAAACTTAGGATGAATGATTCCGTGAATCCCATGTACATATTATTACTATAATTAATATTGTACTAGGGATTTTAATGAAAGAGTATCTTTCTATTATTTTTGCTATCAAAAGGAAGAAGGTATCTACTCTGAGATGGCAAAGAATGTTAATTTCTTGAACAGACTTAAATTTCACTATGTGTAAGTATGCATAAATAACACATTGAACACCTTAAAGATATGAAAGAAAAAGAAACATAAATCCCCAAACCAGATGTAACTGTCACTTCAATGCAATTTTTACCTGGTTTATTACATTTAAAAATTTTTTGCACAGATCTTGAATAAATAATGCAGAATTCTGTCTATTTGCATTTTGTATTGGTTTTCTAATGTAATTTTTTTTCTAATTTGACCCCAATTTCCATTTTCCCCCTGTAATAGCAAATAAAATAGTTCCCAGCCAATGGCAAAGAGTCATGATACATTAGAGAATTCTTGAGTCTTTATCAATGTATCTCATTCAAACTCCTTTGGATTGGGCATATTTTGCTGATGATCAAATTATACAATAATTTACAGGTCTAAAACAACGGTTTAAAGTTTATGATGATGCACTCATACACTTTGGTGGTTCTTTTCTGATTTACTTTGACTCATGTGTTTAATGCATCTGGTCTTCCTCCTCATGGTTTCTGATCCTCCAGCTTTCTAGAGCACTTTCCTTATCCGATGATCACAAGGAAAATCAGAGGCTAAAATCTCTGAATGCTTAATTTTAGCCACTGTTTCATTTTCTCTGCAGGCTATTGATCCAAGTGAGTCACTATAATAGCCTGAATTCCAGGGTGAGGAAATGTTAGATCTCATTTCTTGAAAAGACAGACAAAAATAACTTTTCAAAAGGGCAAGCATACCAAAAAGGGAGAAATATATGGTCCTATAAGGTGATTCATTTACATTTACTTTTGCAGCAAACAGTTTATTTCCTTGGCATCTGCAAGAATTGACTCCAAAATCTGAGTGCTATAGAACTGGTGAAACCAAACTATTTTGTCCATCTTCTCTTAAGTAGCAAAAATGCAGGTATCACTTGATCTGACAGCCTTTTAACCTCTGAAGTCTATACTCTCAACTGTGTACAGTGTCTGTGTACACTGACACAAATGCTGTCATATTTGTCTTCCATTTTGACAAGAGTCTGGTCTTGGATTATTTTAGTCCCAGCAACAGAAAATTAACTTTTCTTTTCTTTTTTCTTTAATCTTTTATAGTGTGAGGGATTGTATTCAGAAGCCATTATATGCTAGGCAAGTGATCTACCACTCCAAGTAAAATACAATTGTACTGAAAATAGAATATATTATGAAAAGTAGGTTATTAGCTAGCATGAAAATTTCCAAATATAAGGAAGGTGCAGGTATAGTTTAATAAAGAGGCTTAATCATATCACCAAGAAATGATTGACTTTTGTCTTTCTTCTCATATTGGCTTCATTTTTATTTCTTATATTGCTGCCTGAATTTCATAGAGGCATATATATCCAGTAGGAAACATCTTGGTTTGGGAGTTTTGATTAAAAATAGAAATTTCCCATGTTCATGGAAAGGTAAACTCTACATTATCAAAAATGGTTATACTTTCAAAATTGATATATAGATTTAATGCAATACCAATTAAAGTACCAACAACATCCTTCACAGAACTAGAGAAAAAAATTCTATAATTCATATGAAATCAGAAGAGACCAGAATAGCAAAACAATTCTGGATAACAGCAAAACAGGAGGCATCATGATCCTGGGTTTCAAGTTATATTACAAAGCTACAGGGATTAACGCTGGCATGGTATGGCCACAAAAACTGAGAACTGGACCAGTGGAACAAAGAACACAGCAAGACTTCCAGATACATGCAGCCACTTGATCTTTGATCAAGGGGCCAGTATATTCTGGAGAAAAGATGGTTTCTTTAATACATGGTTCTGTGAAAACTGGATGTGTACATACAGAAGATTGAAAACACATATCTCTCACCATGTATTAAAATCAAAATGAACAAATGAGCTAAATAGTAAAATGGAAATAATCTACTGGAAGATAAGATAGACAAAACTATTAAAATCATGGTTGTATGCAGCATTTTTTGAACACAGTCCAATTACATAAGAAATGATATCAAGAATCAACAAATGGAACTAGTTCAAATAAAAACGCTCTTTTAGAGCAACAGATACAATCAAAAAAGGTGAAGATTAACCCAAAAGAGCAGGAAAAATTTTTTTTCTCCAGCTACACATTGGAGGGAGAAGTAATACTTAAAATATTAAATGATCTAAAAAATTATGTTTTCCAAAATAAGACCCAATCAAAACATGGGCCAATGGAGACACATATATTAGAAGTACAATACCCCATAAATATGTTAAAAAGTTTAAAATCAGTGATCATTAGAGAAATACAAATTAAAATAATCCTGGCTGCATAATTTATAATCGTTAAATTTTGGAAGTAGCCTGTACATCCATCTACAGATGAAAGAGTAAATAAAACATAGTACAATGGTAAATAAAACATGGTACAATGGAATATTATTCTGCCATAAAGAAGGATAAACTTGAGTCATCTGTAGGAAAATGGATGCACCTTGAGGTCATGTTAAGTGAAGAAATATCTGCCACATAATCTTAACTATTATGTGATTTCTCTTGCCCGAGAAATCCAAAATGTAAATAAAGAGCAAAATAAAAAATAGTTAATGGACAGATAGATCTGTCTCAAATTGGAAAGGGAGCTAAGAGACAGAGGAGGAAGGAAAAGTGGGTATGACATAATGAAGCAGTGATCTGTACGTGTACCAAGTACCTTCAATGAAAGTAGTAACTATGTATTGCACACATAGTAATTAAAATATGTAATGTGGTTCTGTGTTATGACATTTACTCTTGTAAAACTTTCTGCCCGAACATCCTCTTGTCAGAGAGCTTCCCACTCATCCATTTCTCGCTTTCTTTACACCACTGCTCAGCTGAGATTTATTCAGTGAAATGCAGGATGGATTTTCTGCCATGTCACTGCACTGCGTCACCGTTCACCGAGGCTTCTTTAACTTCTCATCACTGTCTCCAGATTTTCACTGTGCAAGTCTTGTACAACTTTGGTCCAACATACCACTAACGATTTCATACTTCTGATGCAATATTTAGTGGTTGTCAAAATGCTGTGATTCCTATTGACATGATATCTATTGGGGTAGAGAACGCATTGGAGAAAATCCAACATCAATTCGTTTTAAAAGTTAGCATATTAAAACTAGAAATTTCTTGTTATCAAAAGTCACCTTGACAAAACCCCTAGCACCAACAAGGCACTTAATGGCAGAAGAATAAATTTTCCTTAAAGTTAGAAACTAGATTATTCAGCGACATATGTGTGCGTTTGTGTTTGTGTGTGTTTATAGCCAAGAGAGGAAGGCAACACAAGAAAAGAAAGTGCATACAGATTGGAAAGGAAGATGTAAAATTATCTTTATTTCTAAATGACATGTAGTTTGTACAAGAAATCCAATGGAATCTACTTAAAATAATACTGAATCTAACAAACAAATTGAGAATTTTGCAAAATAAAAGAGAAATTGTATCATTATCAAAGATTGCAAGACCGGACACTAAAAGCTATAAAACATTGGTGGGAAATAATGAACAACAGATAAATCAACTTAAAAATATCTTCTAATATCATGTTAAAATACGAAAAAAGGTAAGTCCCTACTTTGCTAAGTTGAGTCAAACCCCTTTAGTATGCATTTATCAGCTTTTAGATATGGCTTTGGACCCATTACAATAAAAGTTTATCTATAATATCTGCATCTATGTTTATGAAAACTGTAAGCTTTTATTCTTATTCTTTTAAAATATTTTAGTATGATTTTGGATAATGCTGGGATCATAAAATGAACAGGAAATTATTAGCTCCTATTCAATTTTTTGGAAGAATTTGAGTATAATTGATTTTACTTCTTTAAAGCTTTGGCAGGATTTATTACTTAATCCATTCAGAATAGAATATACTTTGTTAGATGATATATCTATGTATATATCTATCATCTATTTATCTATTTATTTTATGAAACAGAGTCTCACTCTGTAGTTTATCCCAGGCTTGAATTCATTATACATCCCAGACTGACCTTGAACTACTGCAATCTTCCTGCCTCAGCTTCCTGAAGCCTGAGAATATAGACACGTGGCACTATGCTCACTGTCACATGGTTTTAAAGAGCCAATAGAATTCCTTCAGTAGAAATAGATGTAGTCATATATTTATTTCTTACTTGAGGAGGTTTAACAGATTGCATTTTTCAAACAAATTTTGTTTCATCAAAATTGTCAAATTAATTAGCAAAATGTTGTTCTTAATACCCTACATTATTTTTTACTACCCTATATTGATGATGATTCTTTCATTGCTTTTAGTGATAATTATTATCTTTTCACTCTGGATAACACATATCACTCTAATCTCAGAAAAGTTTTCAATTTTATTGAATTTCCCCAGCATTTTTCAGTTTTTTATTGTGTCGAGTTTTTGTTTTGACCTTTACTATATTTTTTTGCTTATTTATTTCATTCAGACATTGAAATTTTCACTTGCAGAAATTCATTTTAGTTCTCTTTTAAATATTTCATGACTTGGGGCCGGGGATATAGCTCAGTGGTTCCAACGCCTCTCTTGCAAGCGCAAGGGCCCAGGTTCGATCCCCGGTAACCACATAACAATACTGGGCGTGGAGACTCAGCCCAGCAACAACCAGTACCACATACCACAGTGCCAGTGCCGGGCGTGGTGGCTCACGCCTGTAATCCCAGCACTCGGGTGGCAGAGGCAGGAGGATTGCTGTGATGTGAGTTTGAGGCTGAGCTCAGGGCCAGACTGAACCACAAAGCGAGACCCTGTCTCAAAAAAAACCTTAAAAATAAATAAATAAATAAATAAATAAATAAATAAATATTTCATGACTTTACTTAATGTTTTGGGCTTTTGGAATCCATTTACATTAACTGTTTCTATGTATCTGTAAATTCTAACATTTATGTCACTTTTAATGGTTTTTAGGTAATGTTTCTTTTCACTGCAGATTATGTTTCTGCTTGTTTGCATATGTTATAAAATTTCATTGGAAACAAGACACTGAGTTACACTGAGTGTTGACACTTTCAGATGTAAGTATTTGTATGCTTAATTCTTAGCAGTTATATTAAGTAGACAGTCCTACATTGTTTTACCATAGGTTCTGAGACATGCATTGTTAGGCTGTTTTATCTTCGTACGAATGTCATGGTGATATCGCACAATCTCTAAAGGCTATAATATCACTAGATGAGGTACGTGACCATTGTTGTATTTGCAGTCTGCTGTTACAGACATATGGAAACTGCCTCATGTGACACACAAGAAGATTGCTCTTCCAGGGCTTGCGTTTAAGTTTATGTGAATTCAGTATAGTGCTTAGACAAGGGACAGTACTTTTCTGCCCATCTCTTAACAAAACAACAAACAAAACTATTTCATGTTCTACTCTGTTTCACATAATATGAGTTACTGTCATGTGGTTTTTAGCTACAGGTACTACTCCCTGTGGTGTGAGTGCTGCTGGGTACTGTCTCTCTGATCTTTTCCACTGGTTCTTTTCCTAGCTGCTGGCAGTTTTAGCACATGTATGCACTATGCAAGAATCCAAAGGAAACTGCTGACCACTGCTCACTCAAAATATCTGGAATTTTCTTTCTGCAGCACCACGCTGCCCTGTAATTTGTCTTGAAACTCTAATAGCTGTGATTTTCTTGGGCTTCTTCACTGTCCAGTCCATGCAGGGATTCCACTGGACTCCACCTGGGCTTTGTTTTTCTGTACTTTTGTCTGGAAATTCTCGAGAAAGAGGCTACATTTTTTCCCATAGCCCTACCCATGTACCAATAAAGATTAAAAATTTTTTTTAAAAATCAACTAAAAAAAGAAAGAGGCTACAGGTGTGCTATTTCCTTAAAGTGCTGTATCATATATTCTGCTTGGATATATTTTGTTTCATATCTAGTAGAAGTATATATCTCATTTCTATTGTTCCACTTTGGTTGAAAATAAAAGTTTTTATTTATTGTTTACTATAACCATTTTATTTGTTTTATTCCATTAGGATCAGAAAGCCCAATCAGTCGTGGTTTATACACTTGCTAAGACTTCCTTTTGCCTGAGCTTCTACATGGTTAATTTTTAAGTGAAATGTCTATGAATATGTTTACAAGGAAGTTATACTTTCATTTTCAGTGTATTAGTTTTCTTAATAAAGATACGTGACCTGGCCATTTTCCTGATGCAATAAAATAAGAATTGCCTGTATTTATAAAAATCAAGTGGAAAAGAAAATAATGACTGAGCTGTCAAAGTTCTCCTTCATTGTTTTACTACATAACCAGGGCCTCTTCCAAAGCTAGATAATACTTTTTAGAAGAATTTTATGCATTTTTCTAGAAAATATCTGTGTATCTTTTAATATAGTTGTATTACCTTTCTTTGCATGATTTATTTGAGTAGAATAGAATGTCAATAGTTTTTTATGGATATATATGTAGATGAGAATGTGACTTAGGCTGTATTCATTATTAATCATTTTTAAAATTCTGTTGGGAATTTATTAAACATTAGGTTGAGAATTTTCTCATTCCCTTCACAACATTAAGTAGATCTAGATCTTAGATTTGTGTTAAAAGTGGGTCTGAACAAAAGGCTCAAGGGGAATAGGCTCAAGGGGCATAGATTTGGTTTGTTTCCAACAAATATGCTCTGGACCTATGTGCAAGCAATTTTAGTGTTCCTGAGCCTCAGTTTTCTCATCTCTGATGACAGTAAAATTAATTAGATTATGTGAAAATTAATCCCAAGAGTTAAATTTCCTATTTGTACTTAAGACCCTTCTTTAGGATGTTACTACACATGGAAGTGCTTTGCTCACAGTCTCGCTTATCACTGATGATAATGTGATAACATGACAATTGCCTGGTCCTCCATCTTTCCTTTTTATAGTAGGTAACTCCATTTTAAGGTTTCTTTATTTAATTTTTAATAAACTATAGGCATAAAAGAATGTGAGTGGCCTGTTCCTCTCCTACATTGCATATCCTACATTATCTTTAGGTGACACTGTACATGTTATTTTAGAGAAACTTTTAAAGAGAAACAAAAGAAAATGCCAACAACAGAATTTGTGCTTTTGTATCATTCATCAGACATGTCTTTTATTGTATGTTGTGGTATATTTGACAATCATGCTATGAGAAGCATACCGTGCTTGGTATTTTTGTGTTAAAATGTTAATTTAAGTAGAAAAATTTACTTTTATTTCTTTTAAATTTTAATTAAAACATAAAAATGGTATATATTTATGGACCACCAAATTGTATTTCAGTACTTGTAAATATTTGTGGATTTTTTTTTGAGATAAGCTCTTAATTTTGTAGTTCACAATGTCCTGGAACAGATTGTGCAGCTTGGGCTGGCCTTGGACTCATGACCCTTGTCTTGTTCTAACCTTTAGAGTGCTGGCATCAACACATGTAAATATTTCACAGTGTTCCAATCATTGTGTACACATCTACTCTTCAAATATTAAGCATTTCTTTGTGGCTAAAATATTCAGTATCTTTCCTTTAATACTTTTAAAATATATTATACATTACTATTATGTATAGTCACTTCACTTTGCAACAGAATGCAAGTATTTAAACTATATTTCTATGCAGATAACTCCATTTTAAGGTTTCTTTATATAATTTTTAATAAATTATAGGCATAAAAGAATGTGAGTGGCCTGTTCCTCTCCTAACTTGTGAGTTTCTGGAGTGTATTTGTCAGAAATAATAAGCCCATTGTTTGATATTTCAATTAAAGAGCAGAGAATGGTTTTCACAATTGCACTAGCCAGGGCTCCATTTTGCCTTTGTCTTCTTTCTCCACATGTGCACAAATACATATGGTAGGCTGAGATAATGATGCTCTTTTCAATCTTAACTGCCTGTCTGTAGACATATGAACGAAAACACCTCCATATAATTTGCCTTTTTAAATGGCACTGACATGGGTAGATGTGGTTTGATTAGCTTTGGTGCCATAAATACTGTGTCTTCTGGGCCCAAAACACTTTACTGTCAAAATTAGAGGCTGTAAGCACAGCTGATTTTTCCTAGTAGTTCAGGCAGCTGCAGAATTCGGATGATCCACTACAATTTAGTGATGTTCTATCTTATGTCTAACTTAACATTTAAAAATGTTCCCCTTTCTTTCTCATTAAATAGATGTGAAAAGCAAAACAATAGTAAATAGAATATGTGTCTTATGGAAAAACTTCATATTAAGGAAATACATAAAATGTTTTAAAGATTATTTTAAATTGATACCTATTCATGCATTACTGGGTCAGTGTTCATCTTCTTTAATCCCAGGATTCTAAAATATTGTGTAACATTAGTTGTTTTTCTGTTGTTACAAAAATGAGATATAAGAGATAAACAGATGTTTTGATTAAGATATAATGAAAGGAAATTAAACCTTCATTTAAATTTCCATGGGCCTGGGAGTATAACTTAATAATAGAGCACTTGCCTAGCATATCCAAAACCTTGACTTGCATTCTATCACTGCAAAAAATAGAAATATAAATAAATAAATTTACGTGGGGAAAGATTAAGTCTGAAGTAAAAAATGGTAAATGAATTTAAGTATGATCCTTTCAGTGAAGTTCTGAATTTTTCAAATGTTCCATGATATTTGTTAGTCCATGTTTTCAGTATATAGATAGCGCATTCATCTTGAGAGGAGTTGGCACATGTATGTAACAAACCTTAACTTTATTTTCATCCCTTTATCTAAACTCTAGGTCTTGGTCTCCCTCCATTTTGCCAGTGTATTAGTTACTTAAAGAAACCTAGTGTATTTTACACTTTCAGCAGTTCCCCAGTGATATCGTTGGTCCTATTTTACAGCCATATGCAACAGGGCTTGCAGCACAAGGGGAAAGGCCAAGATTTTAAGCTAGTCTTTCTGGAGGACACATAGAGAAAGTTACTGCTTTATGTACAGCCCACTTCGGGCCCAGCCACACCCAGCAGCTAGAAGCTAGACCTCACTTGGGCTCTGTCATTTGCTGCCTCCTGCCTGATGAACTATCCTCCAACCAACTCAGAGCTGCCTCTGAGCTCACAGGGCTCCTCCTCAACTCCTTTGCACCTTCTACCCTGGAGAGGGTGAGAGATCTTAAGGTCAAGGAAATGTAGAAATATTTAAATGGAGATTAACAGGATCAGATTCTACAATGTGGTAATTTGGTTATTACTTTCTGAGGGAGAAAATGTGTTAGATACCCTCAGATTCATCCATCACTTCTAGCTGGCTGTTAAATAGAGCTTTTAAAAAATAGGGAATGATTTCTGTGTAAGGCACTTTGAATTTTTTTTAGGTTATTTATTTATTTCTTTATATTTTTTTCAGTTTTGAGACAGGGTCTTGCTTTGTAGTTGAGGCTATATAGCTCTTGGTTTGATGTAAAAGCAAAAGTGTTCAGAAAACCTTGAGAGGCAGTGAAATATTTTTAAATTGCATGAAAGAGATTTTGACATGATCAGATTGCTATAAACAATCCTCTTATCTCTGCCTCCTGAGTGCTGGGTTTATAGACGTGAGCCACCATGCCTAGCACTGTGGTATGTGGTACTGACTGCAGGTAGGCGAGAATCACCACTCTGGGTATTGTTGCATGTGGTTACTGGGAACTGAACTTGGGCCCTTGTGCTTGCAAGGCAGGCGCTGGAACCACTGAGCTAAATCCCCTGACTGCACCGTGAATATTTTTGACTTACCTCAAAGAAGTGGTGGGAATTTTCAAAGCCTGTGATTGGTGAGTGAGGGAATTTTTTTTTTTTTGAGGGAAATATTTTAAGACATTTTCTCCTTTGTAGTATTTGTTATCAAAGATAATGGAATGATTATGAATTCTGCTGCATGCTTCTTTACATTTACACAGAGCTTGATCATCAGATGTCTGTGCTTCCTAACGAGGCACTATGGGAAAGCATAAGCACATGACCCCAGCCATGCTGCAGCCTAACAATCACTGCACCAATTCTTTTCCTCAGTTGAAGAAAGCAGGAGATAGGTTTCTTTATTTGGAAGAGTTTATAATTATATTCCCTCAGTCCAAAAAGCCATAGCAGGTCATTAATTTAGATAAGGCCCCTACTTTCTCACAACCATGTCTGCAAAGCAAAGATCATTGTGCATATCTGCCATCAGGCAGAACCTCTTTCCCTTTATTAAATTTAATCTGATTTTTATGTTTACAGTTTTGAAATTTGTCATCAATTTTCCTTCATCTAGGATTAAATCTATAGGAAATGACTTTACCTTTTTATAATAAAATTGAGATTCTTTAGCAATAAGAATTACTGTGCAAAAAAAGCTTTGCATAGAACAGATTTCTTGATATCATATTTCAAGGACAATCTATGAGGCTGGAAAAAATAAAGGCTGGCTAAAATACTTGTATTAAATTAGATGAATTGTTAAAACATAGGGTCATTTTCTAAAGAAATAGAAGTTCTCTGATAATTCACACTGGCTTCTAAGGCACTGAATGTGATTTGGTCTCCCATTACCCAAAGAATTTCTGATCATGTCAAAATCTCTTTCGTGCAATTTAAAAATATTTTGCTGCCACTAAAGGTTTTCTGAACACTTTTGCTTTTACATCAAACCAAGGGTTATCCTAATGGTCCTCTCTCCTAGACGAGACCAAGTACTCGACTGTGTTTTGTGAATCATGGTTTCTAAATGACAGAGACAAAAACGGACATGCTTTGGGGACACGAATTGAGACTATACATGTTCTTTTCAGCTCTCAATAATGTAAGAGAGAAAAATAATCCCTTGAACCACAGGAAAAATTAAGATGATGAATCATAGCACCCATTTGATTTTCCTGCTCTGGAGCACCTCTGAATTAGCCCCCAACAGAGACAAGGCTTGTTAGAGAAGAAATAAAAATTCCATCACCAAATTTCTGGGGTTTCAAGCTTCAAGGAGTTGTTAATACTGGTGATGGCTGTAGTGCTTCATAGAGATATGCAGTCTATACGTAGAAATCAATGAGAAGGAAATAAAATTGTATTTAAAAAATATATTGACAGTGAGTCCCTGATAAAGATTCACAAAAACAAAAATGTCTTTGCGGTCTTCAGTGAAGCACTTCTAACAAGGTACTCTTCTGGCAGCTGTCTTCTGCCAGGTGAATCCAAAGGGTGTCTCAGCGCCAGCGTCTTCTCTATTTTACCCCAGTCTACTGAGGCGTCTTCAACCACAGTGATCTTTCCCCTCCTTTGAAGCCTGTTTACACTTCAGGGCCTGATAAATGACTTACATAGAGGACATAATAATTCCAGATCATATCAAAATCTCTTTCATGTAGTTAAAAAACATTTTGATTGTACTTAAGACGCTATAGGTGATTAGAGTGTTGGGTGTTAACTCCCTGAGGGACACTTGCATTTTGGTTTTAAGTCCTGAGTTCTGTGTCTCTTTGGTAGAATACCGCAGTCATCTTGAGGGAGATAGCCGTGGATGGAATAAAGCCTTTCCAAACGTGCTCAATCCAAACCACATGCAGAAATCTGCTATGGATTCCTGCTTTCAGAAATTCAGCCACTTCTGCTACTTCCTTAGAGTGAGTTATACTGTGTATTCCCTCTGAAATAGATATAAGATATCTTCCCCTGATTTCTAGCCTCATAGGGGTTGTCTGTGAAAAGCTCTTGGAGTAACTCGAGCTCTGGAGACGTATTTGAGCAGGTAGAGTGCTGCAGCCTTTGGAGACTATGTGATCACAAGTGTCTAATTAACACAGCAGTTAACTTACCCATTCATGAAATATTGATCGAGAATCCACTAGCTTGTAGACAACTCTTCTAAAGTGAGTAAGATTTGATCTATTCTCCCCAGGTACCTCCTAAAAAACTTTCTCTTTTCATCTCCATAAGAGTAAACTTAAAAGTACAATGAGTTTAGGAGTCAGAACTGAACTTTACAGCATTTTCCCCCAAGTCTGTGAATTCCAGAACTTTATAGGCTTTGCTACATTTGTTATATAATATCATGCAATGTAAATACCAATACAGCATATGGGCAGCCATTTTGGAGCTAATGTTTCTTTTTAAATCTAAGGTGCTGCCTTGAGCTTTGAGGAGCTTCCCGTAAATGGAAAAGGAACCCCAAATTCCCTGGGATAAAAAAATTACCTGGCCTTAGCTTGTGAATGATAAGTCAGCTGTTCTTTAATTAAAATATGCATTTAGCATCATTTTAAAAAATTTTAAATCTTGGTGTTTTGAAATCTTAAAGTCATAGTCTTTTCTTGATTATGCCACTAGAGAGAAGATATATTTTTGTGACAAAGTTTGCAAAAAGAATAGAAAAAAATACCAGATCAACAATCTAGTATCATACATGAAGGTGGATCTATAATTAGTATATGTAGAATTAATTTAGTATCATAAAGTAAAATATATATGATTCTTTTGAAATGTCTTTTTGCTTTACTTTTCATACTTTACAATTCCTTGACAAGTGGTTTCTTGCCAGAATGGACTTGCAAACCTCAGGATTTTAACTCTGCTTGCAAATTTTGAGGGCACATAAAATGTTTAAACATATGAATTATTAAGTTATAGAGCTCAGGAAAAGGCTTTCTTTTTATACCTGGTTGTGTTTCTCAGTAAATGCATTGTAGCCACAAGCTATCACTTGAGTTTTTAATTATATTATTATTTTACTTATAATACCTTAACTGTCATATGTATTGAATTAAGTCAGTCAAATTTACTTTTAAAAAAGGGTTTAATTAAAAATGCTACTAGTTTTTTAAGATAATTAAGTCTGATTCAATAATAATTGAGTACTTTAGCTATTTCCACTTAGGGTTTTGTACAAGAAGGAACTCAGAAAGAAATTTTGGGGTTCTTTGTCATTTGTAGTCACTGAAAAAAAGTAAGTCTCTGCATGTGTGTTGTATTTTTTAATGACCTACTTCCTACTTTAAATGTCTTTAAAAAACCGTTGTATGATCTGCATAATAAAGAAAGGTTCACAGTTTGCTCTTTCAAAAGCAATGTAAGTGCAGAAATAACAATTCCTGCTTACCTCTGTGTGGTTAATCTCCAGACCAATTTTACCAGACCTTTAGTTAAATCCACCCACGTTTCTGTAATTGAGACAGGCTGATACCGTGGGTGGTCACTTACATGTTGATTCTTCTTACATTATGCCTCACTATTCTTTTTGATTTTCTACCCCAATTTCAGATCCTCAAGTTCAGCTCCCAAGAAGCACCACGTGAAGTTACTTTACTGTGATTATAAAAAGAAAGGGTAAAGTGTGCACTATTTTCATGCCCGTCACAATCACAGTCCCATGAATAGATTCTTGATCTGACATTTTCTATTCGTATTGCAATCTTTGTCACAAGAATAAGTTTTTTTCTTTAAAAAATGTTTCATCCGTGCTGTGAAAGCCAGCTCCAAAGTCTCTTCCTCTGACCTTTTTAATGTCCTCCCATTTGGTTGAGCCCCCATCTTTCTTCTTTTCTTTTAACAGGATTGGTAACTTAGGAGAGACAGGTAGAATAGCTAGTCAATCAAAACGAGACTCTATAAAAGGTTAAAATAGAATAGTTTACGCCTTTCATAGATAACACTGGCCATTGAGATTGTCATATCTTGTTCTTGTAACAAAAAATGGCAAAGAAACAGAAAATGACACGACGTGAGTCCATTCTCATGGTAACCATTGTACTAGAATGGAAGCTGGTGCAAACAACATGTTTCTCTTCTTCTCTGTAACTTGGAAACATGTAGCTGTACAGGACAGTCACTACAGTTATCTTCAGGGAAAATCAACAATTTCTTTTCCAGTTAATGAATGAACTTAAGTGAATTTGACAGCAGAAAAATAGCAGCCACAGAAGAATCATAATTATTTGGTTTCTATTTCTCAGCTGCAGTAGCACACATTTCTCTCAAAAGAAATTAGTCCCATGAAATGAACTGTTTTCCAAACAATAAAGTGCTTCTGATTTCCATGGGAGTTGATTTTTTAACTTCAAAAAACAGTCTAAGATAAAACATTTACCAATAAATCTGAGGTTGCATTTATCCAGAGAAAACTACTATTCTAAATTTGTTGACATTCCAAATAGGCTGATAATGATAGAAGTGGATTGCTATTTCTTTATTTTAATTGAGATAATAGTCAAACCTGGTCATCTGTACAAATGGCTGATGCAAGATTTACCTGGGCCAGGCATTTATCTCAGTGTTTCCAGCATCTGCTTGGTAAGTGCAAGGTCCCAAGTTTGATCCCTGGTAACCACATACCACAATGCTGGATTTGGTGACTCACACCTGTAATCCCAGCTGTTGGGAGGCAGAGGCAGGAGGAGGCTGTGAGTTCAAACTGCAAAAGCAAGACCTTGTTTCAAAAAAATAAAAATTAAAAAAAGATTTACCTTAGACTTTGAGGCCTAGATGACCCACAGTACCCTTTTGGACATTTAAACGTACTAGTAACTCTTTACCTGTCCTTTAAATATATAGTTACTACTTCTTAATAAGCACATTATCTAACAAAATCTTAAGAGAGATTTTGAAAGTGAGACACCCAGATTTCAAAATACTTTTACCTCAAAATATATTTAAACTGTATTTTTTAAAAATCATAAGCTGAAGTTTTGGAACTACTTTGCTATATTTATTGTAGAGGTGATATCATATAGATGGATATATTAATTTCCTGCGTTTACTATGAGTTCAGTAAATTTTTGTTGTACAGTCGATAAATGCATTCTGTCATAGTTTTAGGATTTGTTTTTCATCTGGTTCATTGTTCTTTAAAAATTTGTTTTCTGAATGGAACTTCAGGAGGACAATAAAGAAGAAAGTTTAAACAGGATACTAGTAACAAGGGAAATCAGGCAACTGTAGGATGACTTTGTTAGCAGAAAATTGAGACAAGTTGCTCAACATGAGTATGTAATTCAAGCATTTGCTGACTGAATTTGACGTGTATTTCTTTCTAGAACATATGAAAATATTTTGTTTGATAAATGTATGGCAAAGGCCAATATTTGGTCTTTCGATGGTCTTTTGCATAAAATGCCAAATTTGATTTTCCCTGTAGTGGGCACTTCAGTAGAGGATAGCTAGACAGAACAAATATTAACCAGCTGGAGCATGTAAATATGTTTTTATAACCTGTAAGGGCAAAATAGGACTTTATTAGTAAATTCAATTCATGTACTTGCTTCAAGAATACTGCGAGAGATGACCTTCTGTTAAGGGTGTTCTAGAAAAAAACTGTCATAAAGAAGGTCAAAGGTACAGACCAAACTAGACAAATGAGAAATAGGAAAAATCTTCTGTACTAGAGAGAGGTCAGATCCAATCTCATAGCTGTTATGTAATCTCTTAGGGGAGTAGGGTTCTTTTCAAAGGCTATGGTAAAATCAATAATTTATTGTAGTTGACTGGTGTCAGAGTCAATATTCTTTAGAAACTATAAAATTTATGTTTTGAGAGCTATTTTAGTTCATCATTTTCTGTTCCTCTAGAAGCACATTTCTTTTGAAGAACTCTACACTTTCTTGCATTATATTTGGAGTATTCTGTGTGAATATTTTAATATCCTTACCATAGGAAGTCTTACTTCTAGTAGGTTTTTATTCATTAAATGAAAAAGTTAACTGACAGAAGGTCCTTCACTTTTCCAGGCTTGAATTTGTGTTTTTTAAAAAAGCAAAACAAGAACATAAAACCTCATTTTAATAAAAACATAAATGAACAGTTTGAACATACACAGACTCAATGTTGGAGATTTCCTTCAAAGATAAAGTCAAGCCCTGTGGTTCTTCTACAGAATGGAGTATTACTCTGCCATAAAAAATGATAAGTTTGAATCATTTATACTTAAGTGGACATACCTTGAGGATATCCTCATAAGTGAAATAAATAGGGCACAGATAGGTACATATCACATCTTTTCTCTGGTATGAGAAAATAAAGATGTAAATGAGTTCTAGAATTGTATGTTATATATTGTGAAATAGAAAATGCTCAATGTAAAATAAGGTGAAGGGGGAAAAATGACGAGATTGTAACAAAAAAGTAAGGAAACAAATTTTATATATGGGGGGGTGGTAGGGTGGGTAGGGCTATGGGAAAAAATGAGAATTAAGTTGTGTCTTATACTGGTACAAATCCCCATTATGGAGTGCAATCATGATGTGTATATTTATTGTACCAATAAAGATTATAAAATTAAAAAAAAAAAGATAAAGTCAAGCAGAGAGGAGGCAAAGATACAAATTACATAAACCCAGCAAGTGTGGGCTCATTCTAGAAGAAGAGTATCTGCCACGTGCTGGGTGAGCTTTCCTGGATGACATGATAAAGGACTGAGACCCTCTGTATGACAGACCATGGTAGGAATGATGTGGGAAACCTCATCCTGGTTCTGTGCATGAAGGCTCTGTCTATGTCTTTTCAGGGGCAAGAACTGACAGGCGCCCTAAAGCCACTGCAGATGTGGCACTGAGTCATGTGACGTTCTTCCACTTTCCTCTGCAACTAAGCTTTTGCCACAGGCCATTTTGATTGCATTCATTTTCGTTGATGCCTCAGTTTTCTTTCTATGCTTCTGACTATTTTTCTCTTTTGTGTATCCTGGATGCACTTTTTAGCATTTTTTTAGGACTGAGTCACAAATGCTACTTCTTCGGGGGAAATTGTCTGCACCCTCCAAAAGTTTAAAACACACATCCTTCCTAAGCATCAAAAGTACTCTGTGCATTCCTAACATCTACTTTTTTGGGTAGTGATTAGTTATCTATTTTTTTTTTGTCTTTTATTTCCCAATAATTTTCGTGAGGGCAGGGACAAACTTCCATATCAATGGCACCTCATAGACTCATCACAAAGTAGATGAGAAATAAACATGTGAAAGAATAAATTAATTCGTGAGAGAAGTCACTCAGGTGTGGAAAGCTTAGCTTGAGTCTTCAAAGATGATGGCCCATAGGACATAGAAAACACTAGCCCTAACTCTGACACAGTTGCCCAGGTTTCTGCACATGTGGCTGCACTGATTATCAAAAAGAGAATGCATATGGACGGAGCAGAAATTAGAGTCAGCGTGACATTCTAGTTACAGCAGAATCTATCTCTAACATTTAATATTTGTGTAGTGTAAGATATTGAGGGTTTGTTGAGTAGCTTTTTGACAAATATTTCTGTCACACAGCAAAAGACTTGATTTTAATCACCTTCTAGAGGTTGTAATAAAATATTTTATGATAAAAACTCCCCATGTAATTAACATAGTTGAGATTCCACAGACTGGGAGATCCATACAGTCTTTCACAGCCTTGAATGCAAGTTAGATGTTGTGGTTAGTGCAGTTATTCACATTCAAAGCTGCCACTGAGTATTTCTAAGTTTTCATGAGATAGTTGGGTTTTGCAATTTAATGGTGATTATTCAAAATTGAGCATGTGTTAAAACTAACTGCAAAACTAACTATCCACCCCCAATGGTTTATTTGTCTTAATACTTTTGTATTGTTTTTGGACAATTTTTTCATATTTTTGTCACTTCTTGTGTGAATAAAGTTGCCACATAATGAGGGTCAAAAGAAAATATTCTTGTGCTAGAAAAAGTCCCCATCTGTACAGAGTAGATAACCAGAGAAGTCAGCCAGTTTCCCCAGGGCCACCCCTGGTCACCAGCAGGACAGGGTCTGGAATCCAGGTCTGCTTGCACTGTCCAAAGTCATGCTTATTTCTGTCTCAGTACAAAGCCTCCATATTCCAGTTGACTCTCCTTTAAGTATCTAATAAAAATGTCATTTTATACTATCAAGAGCATCATTAAATGCTTCATGCTTACTTTCAGAATGAACAGTACCTTACAGTACAAATACCACACACACACACACACACACACACACACACGTGTCCAATCTCCATTCTCACTACCACCACTTCATGCCACTAGTCACTAGGAATAGCTTGACAAAAGAGATCTAGAACCGAGGAATTCAAAGTTGGCAATGTTATCTCTCCTTGGTGTGATTTTGGTTGCAACAGCCAGACTTACAGATACCTTTGTGGTGAGAAGAACATATTTGGAACTGGAATTGGCTTAACAGTGGTGGGAAAAAACTGAGACTGGATATTCTTTTTTTCTTTTAGCAGTATGCAGTTCTCAAATGTGTTCTTCCCATATGCTCTTTAGGTTACGCCAATTTTTTTTCACTTTTAAGTTTAAAAATAGTTCTATTTTTTCTCCACCTCAAAATTGTAAGTAATTATCCTTTATGAAATTATATAATTTCTAAATTTTCCCTACAAAGTTAGAGACCAAATTTGTCCTTTACATAGAATGTATGTATTTAGAAAAAAATACTAACAATGTCTAATACAGACCAGGAGACCAGTCACTTGTGTATTCAGTGGTGACTAATCACAGCCTCATATCATTATTCCATCAAAGTGAGGCTTTGGTGACCTGAAGAATCTGCTTGACAATCACAATATGCCTGATGGATTAATTTATTCTATATTGTTTACTTCTGTTCCCATCCAAGGTTAGAGAAAAATATCAAAATGATGGTAGAAGGTATTGAAAATGCTTAATACTTCAGAAAGTTTATTTTTCCTTCAATTCCACACTTGTTCAATCTAATTCCATACTTTATGCTTTTTATGTGATTGTTGAGAGACACATAATATCCTAATCTTCTCCAGATAGGAAATGAGAGAAATCATAGCAATTAGTCAACGGGCCCCAACCTCGTTCACATCAGTAACAGTAATAGAGCTCAGTGATTGGTGCATTTGACAGGAAGTTCATCGCAATAAGCTTTCTTACTTTTTTACTTGTATATTGTAGCATGATTAATAGGCAATATTCTAAAACATCATCTCTGATGTCTGAGATGAACCATGTTTCCTAAAATTTGTATTTTGAGTCCTAACTTTCTCCCAGTGTGGCTGTATTTAGAGATGTAGCCTTAAAGGGCTAAGTAACATTAAATTAGATGATGGGGCTGAGAACTTAACCTAATACTTAGTGCTCTTCTAAATAGAGAGGAAATAGTAAGGACATTAGGATGCTCAAGAAAACGCCCAGTTGCAGGCCAAAGAGAGAGCTGTCAGGGAAACCAGCCCTGTCATCACCTTGATCTTGAGCTTCTGTCTCCTAGTGGGGTGGGAAAACACATTCCGATGTTTAAGATATCTAGTCCAGCCAATTAATTAAAATATTCATGAATCAGAAAGACGGTAATGTAACCAATTTAACTAATTTCAGGAATGGAGTCGTGCAGTTAATATGTATTAGGAGCTATTGCTCTAAGTAAGCAGGAGGACAGAGCGCTGTGTAAAGTCACATTCATGTCTTCACGGAGCTTCATAGAGTCTGGAAAGGAAGATAAAAGTAGAGAACAAGAAACAATTTTTCTTTTTAAAAATTTTTTTTAACCTTTATTGGTACATTACATATACACATCATGATTGCGCTCCATAATGGGGATTTGTACCGGTATAAGACACAACTTAATTCTCATTTTTTCCCATAGCCCTACCCACCTCACCACCCACCCCATATACATAAAATTTGTTTCCTTACTTTTTTGTTACAATCTCAACATTTTCCCCCTCTTCCTATTTTACATTGAGCATTTTCTATTTCACAATATATAACATACAATTCTAGGACTCATTCACATCTTTAATATACATACAAGAATTAAAAGACTCATATCACAGTGACATATGTGCACCCATGTTTATAGCAGCCCAATTTGTGATTGCTACATCTTGGAAACAATCCAAGTGTCCATCAACTGGAGACTGGATAAAAAAATCTGTGGTTCTTCTACAGAATGGAGTATTACTCTGCCAAAAAAGTAAGGAAACAAATTTTATATATATGGGGGGGGTAGGGTGGGTGGGGCTATGGGAAAAAATGAGAATTAAGTTGTGTCTTATACTGGTACAAATCCCCATTATGGAGTGCAATCATGATGTGTATATTTAATGTACCAATAAAGATAATTTTTAAAAAATAAAAAAATAAAAAAATAAAAATGATAAGTTTGAATCATTTATACTTAAATGGACATACCTTGAGGATATCTTCATAAGTGAAATAAATAGGGCACAGATAGGTACATATCACATCTTTTCTCTGTTATGGCAATTTTTCCTTTGAGACAAAGTCACACTTTGTATTTCACGCTGGCCCTGAGATCACTATGTAGCTCAGTCAAGCCTCAAACTCACAGTGATCCTCCTGCCTCTGCCTCCTGAGTGTTGGGATTACAGGCAGAGTCACCACACCAGCACTGTGGTATGTGGTACTGATTGCTGGTGGGTGTGAGTCTCCAGACCTGGCATTATTGTATGTGGTTACTGGGGATCAAACCTGGGCCCTTGTGCTTGCAAGGCAGATGCTGAAACCACTGAGCTAAATCCCCAGCCCAAGAAACAATTTTTAAACTTTAAGTAATAATAGAAAAATACACAAAGAAGTTAAATTATATGATAAAATTAAAATGTTGAGAGAAAGAAGAGCTGAATAAGACAAGTTTCTGGGGACATGGAATGACATCAGAGGGATGGCTTTTTTCTATAGAGTAGCACTTAGAAAATATTTCAGACTCTCAGTCTGAATATCTCAGTCTGTTGCAGTGATTCAACTCCATAATTAAAAACAACCACAGATAATATATAAACATTCATCTGGCATATTTTACTAAAGCGTTATTTATGTGTACCAAAATTCATATTTCATATAGTTAACACATTTCCTAAAACATACTATTTTCGTATGATTTATTTAATTGTGTAAAGTAAGGAAACAAATTTTATGTATATGGGGGGGACGGTAGGGTGGATAGGGCTATGGGAAAAAATGAGAATTAAATTGTGTCTTATACTGGTACAAATCCGCATTATGGAGTGCAATCATGATGCATATATGTAATGTACCAATAAAGATTAAAATATTTTTTTAAAAAAAGATTGTTATTTTGAGAGCCAGACACAAACAGGTAGAGAGTCATATTTGGGTGACAGTGGTTCACCAACTCCTGGTATCAAATATTAGGTTTCAGAATTATCTCAGCAACAGAAGTAATTGTCCAAGTAGAACTTGACAAAGAAGCCCCACAGGAACAGTGCCTAACTGAGCTAGAGGAGGAAAGACCCAGTGCTCAACCTGACTTTGACTCCAAATGCACTCCCAGAAAACCCTTTAATGATGTCTGCACAGCAGTGTGGGGAACAAAAAATCAGGCTCCTGCTCTGTCTTTTACTTATAACCTATAAAGACATATCCATTATTTAAATATTATGTACCACAGTTTCCTGGATATCAAAGGAAGAGCTTGCATCAACCTTCCACCAACGGTTACTCAAAACAGTTGATTATATTTGAGCTGAGATTTACAGAATGGCAAGCATAAGTAGCAAAGTGGAAATCTTTGCTCATGTGAGCTCTGTTACTCTGAATGCCTGCCATCCTGGGGATCAATCAGGAGAGTGACAGTGACAGACATTGAGGGCAGGCCAGGAGGCTGCCAAGGCACAAGAACAAGAAAGCATCACTTCAGGAGAATGTGAGTACACTGTAGCTTGAGAAAGAAACACAACTTTGTGAACTGGGAAGCTTGAACAAGCAATATACCACACTGTGCGTTAGACTCTGGTGACAGGCAGAATTGGAGTTGTGGCTGGAGCTGGTGGCAGCTGAGAGAAGAGGCTGGTGAGTGTATGGAGCCACAGGAAGACTATGCCTATTTACCAAGCAGCAACAGAAGAACTGAAATAGCCAAACATTTAGGAGTTCAGTCTCCCAAGCTTGACTACCTGGTTTGAGTCCCTGCTTTTTCATTTGCCAGATTTGAGTTTGGGTAAGTGATTGACTACTAGTTGCCTCTGTTTCCTCATCCAAAAAGTATTGCTAAAAATAGTACATCCATCTTAGGTCCTCATGAGAATTAAACTCGTTAATATCCATAAACTACATAACATGGTACATAATATAGTATATGTTGGGAACCACCCTGTTTGGGAATTGCAAGGTCAAAATTGGCCAGGACTTCCTGCCTGCAAAGGACTTTGGATTTGACTCTTGTCTTCATCTCTGGTAACAACAGGGACTCAATAGTCCCACATGCTGTGATGCTTCAGGGCAGAACTGTACCAGATCTCCCCCTTCTCAAGGACTATTGCTCACATCTGCCTTGCCCCCTGAGGAATCCTCATCTACATAACTTCTCTAGGACTATTGTTGGTGTGGCCCTGCCTTTCTGGGTATTTTGGACTGTAGATAATAAAAGGTGTGGTAGGCTGGGATCCAGAGTCCTTGCCGCCCAGAGTAGCATGGATCAGACCCAAGCTCAGTTTTCTCTAAGTCTCATTTCTGCCTAATTATTAATTATTTCACCATGTACCGTGAACTCACAGGAGACTAGAACTTAATGCAAAAGTTCTAGTTACGTTCCCTGACCCTGTTTACTACATTTGGGGCCCAATTTGGATTTAAATCAGATCTACTGATAAATTCGCCCGTGAGACAAACTTGCAATACAAGAGACAGCACACAGATCTCCCAGGACGATTCCGGATGCGGACACGGGACAAGACTAGTAAGTGTGTTCAGCTGGGAGTAATCTTCTCTTATTGCTGAGTTAAAAATATGGATCAATCACTGTCATCATATCAGTGTAACTTTGTCAAATTGCTTAAGTCGCTGTTAAAACAAGCGGCATATTTAATACCAAAAAAAGATGTGATAGAATTGCTAAAAGATATAGAAAAATACGTTCCATCTTTTCCCAAGGAGGGGACAACTAATTTAACAACATGGGAGGAGTTAGGAACCATTCTTCATGAATCTAGGCAAAGAGGGGATCGCCTTTCCCCTCAAACATTAACCACTTGGGCCTTAGTCTACTCTGCTCTCAAATTCTCTCAGTCAGTTCAGGAGACTGTGACTACCCCTCCCTCCACTTGCCCTTCTGGCCATGCTTCCCCATGTTCAGCTTCTTCACCCATTTGCTTTCCTTTTACTGCAGCTTCAGCTCCACAGTTGCAACAGGCTGTTTCAGCCCCATCTGAGGAAAACCCTAAATCACTAGCCCCACAGCCTACTCAGGTGCCACACAGAGGTCTTGTTACCCCCCTCTTAAGCCACCTCCTAGGGTCACTCCCTACCGCCGTACTCTACAAAAGGCTGTTACAGCAGGCAAAGCAGTTGAAGACTCTTTGTGCTTTCCTATCTCTCTTCTACCTGACCCTGACAATCCAGGGGTGGATATGTGTGTTCATAGCTCATTTGATTTTAATATCCTAAAAGAGCTCAGGCAAAGTGTGCTGACTAATGGTGTCCAAAGCCCCTATACATTGGGTTTGCTAGACTGTGTACTTCAGACTTATTCTCTGGTTCCACATGATATCTTTTATCTTGCAAAAACGTGCCTGTCCCCTGCTCAGTATCTCCATTTTGAGGTGGAACTGCGTTCCTTAATTAGAGAGCAGGCTCGAAAAAATGCCCTGAGAGATGCTCAGGTCAAACAGGTTAGTTGTGATATGCTATCTGGTATGGGCAAATATTCAGATTTACACAGGCAAGCTGATTGCCCAGCGCTACTCTTTTGCCAGCTAGAGAACCTCATGCAGAGGGCTTGGGCCTCTGTGCCAGCTGATGGTGCACCGATGCAATCTTTTACTCAAATCATTCAAAGGCCAATGGAAGCTTTCACACATTTTGTAGCCCGATTGCAACAAGTTATTAGGAGACAGATAACTAATTCCCAGGCCGCAAACATTTTGACTTTACAACTAGCCTATGAGAATGCTAATCTGGATTGTAAGCAGACAATAAATCCTGTACGCTCTTCTAATGATCTTAGAGTATATATTAAGGCATGTCAAAATATTAGGTCTCCTTCATACAATACTGCCCTAATCTTTCAAGCTATTTCCCAACAAGTATACATTAATAATATTGGACTATAATTATTATCATTTTACTTAAAGGATTGATTACACACACACACAAACACACACACACACACTGCTTCAAGCATATGGCAAGCTAGTTAGTCTTATAATGATTTAACATGCAGTGTTAAATAAGATGAAACCAAAAGAAATTTTAAATGTGTCCATTAAAAGCAATTATGCATCAAAGAAAATGAAGTAAAAAAAACATGACTGAAGAGTTATGTACCTGGGAGAATAAGAAAATACAGTGATGTTGACACATGGAATTGTAAATGACAATAATTTGTGAGGATAGAAGACGGTGTCCTCAGGTATTATGTTCAGACTAAGTAGTTCAGAAACATGAGCTCAGAGACTGGCCCAAAGCTTATGATGCTGAAAATTATGGCTGAACTAAGAGGATCCTCTCTCATTAAGTCTAGTCAAGGAATTAATCTGTAAGTAAATGGAAGCGTTAGACTTAGAACATGGCTAATTAGTTAGTAGAACAGAAAGAGGAGCCAATAAGAAATAGTAGCCAAACAGAAACCATTTCTATATTGGAAGCCAAGCAAGAAGTGTTAAGGTGGGGTCTGATGATTAAATATCATCCACTGTGACAAAGTAGAAGAAAAGAAGAACAGAAAAAAATTGTACCAGGTTTTATAATGAGGAAGTAGCTAGATATATATGTACAGAAATCATACTGCAGAGGCTTACAAAAGAATAATATTGGAAAGAAGAGATAGTGAAGATAAATGGTTGCATTCCATGTAAAATACATAAACAATAATTAGATGACTCATGGAATCAGTTTCTCTATTTGATATGCACAGTTAGGGAGAAATGGTTGACAGGATTGCTAGACCATTGGTCCTTTGAAACAGGAAAGAATAATCCTGGAAGTAAACTTCCATTAAACTATCCTAGCAACAGAAGGGAGAATACCTACCTGTTTCTCTATTGTTCAGTTTGCTCATCCATCTCAAAGAAGTTTTGACAAATTGCCATGAACTGGTTTGTCTGACCCAGCTCAGTTAAATCACATCTTCATGTGGAAGTTTCAGCACAATGAGCATAGTCATGTGGAAAAATCCAGCATGGTTTTGCATGTAGAAATTTTTTCTTGATTTGATGACCACTTCTAGTCATCCTTGTGTAATGTGATCACTTGTGTAATCCAGTGATCCAACCAAGTGCATACAGAAATGTGGAAGCAATACTGTGAATGTAAAAGGACAGAAGGAAAAGAAGCAAAGTGTTCAAGGTGTAAGAACTTGTCTTTTGAATCTAGCTGTATTTCAAGAGCAAGGTCTTCTCTCAAGCCAGAATATCAGATATCTTGGAATAGGAACCCACACCCTTAGTAAACCTTAGAAAGTATCAGAATATCACTCAAATATAAAGCATAATACTCATACAAAGACAAGTACAGAACCTGGAGAATTAGCTATGTAAAGAGGGGGGGGGGAAATCATATAAAATGAACAATAGGAAACTCACTATTTACACCACTCAAATTTGCCAGACGCCTGCTAGTTTCTCCCTTATGTGTGAAAATACAGTTTAAGTGATTTATAGGCAGCACCAGAATAAACATCTTGGCCAGTGTAGCCTCTGACGAGATCCTGTTAAGCAGACATGGCAAAACTGTACCTAGATAAGATAAAGACTTCTAATGGGCAGAACTAGCTCCTGCCCTGAGAGGCGGGGGAGGACCAGGCTCTGTCCCTGTTAGGAAAGTAGAGCCCCATGTTGGAACTGAAAGACCACTCATAGTCACCTCTAAACCAAGTCCACAAGAAACTGGACTGCACACGTTTTTGTACTTTAGTCAAGATCTCTTTACATTCTCTGCTTCTCATAGAAAGTCTTATGGGAAAATTGTGGAATACAAGCCCAAAATATTTCATCAGCTGTTTTGTGCCAGACTGAATTTCTTCAGTTTATATTTAGAATACTTAGGTTGGCAAGAAGCACTGAAAAACATACACTGAAGTAGTTCTTGTATAAATTACAGTACATCAGTGTCACACAAATCACCAAAACTAAGAAATCCTAGGAATTTTATTTATAAGTTATACTTTTTGAAATCAAAAAGGAAAACACCATGAACACAGAAGCATCTTCATGGTTGACTTCACCCCTTTTTTAAGTCAACAGGAGATTTTTTTTTAAAGGCCCATTTTCATTTTCTTGGCTAATTAAAAAATTAAAATGTATCCATCTGGTTTTTCTATGTGGATGGATGACATCTCTTTTCAGGATTTTGAACTAGACTAGAAAATAAAAGCTACCTTTGTTTTCTAAGTAGGAATGTAACCTTTTCAGACTTCTTTTCATCATGCTCCATGAAAGGAAATATTGTAGTCTCCCTTATTTATTGGCAAATAGTCTTATATTTCATGTACGCTTTCAAGTATTTCATTGGCAATCTGTGACAAACTGTAAAATTTGCCACCTCTCTCCAGAACAGCTTATGAAATCTGTCATCTCCCTCTGTAATTTACATGAACCTTAATTATGAATCAATGTTATGTTGCGAATAGAGGAATAGAGGTGTTCCTTGTTAATGCCTTCAACACCCAGAGAGCAATACTGCTCTTGCAGAAAACATTATCCCTCGCCCAGCACTCACTCCTCGCTGACTGCTGCTGCAGATAGGGACACACAGACATTTCACTTGATCTGATGGTCAAGTTATAGGGAAATGATGCATGAGCAAAGGACTCCTCACATTGCAAATAAGCAAGGATATTGTTACTGGAAAAATGAAAATCTCTTGAGACCATTGCTGACTGACACTATATTTTATCTGCAGCCTGAAACAACACACTTATCAAATGAAAGAGAAGAAGAAAAATTACTAGAGATTTGATCTCCTTTATAGCTTCTAATAGTAAAATACACTGTATGATTAATGAACCTGTCAGCTGTAATGGGAAGAATATGTAACAAGTAACTGTGCATTACTCGTTCATGATTTTATCTTTTATAAATTCAGCCATGTGTAGTGTGATAAGATTAACTCTTTATAATTTTAAAGTAGTGCTATAAAGTAAGTTGAAAACTAAGTCTGTTCTATTTTTGCCTCTCAGTCAACTAATAATATGACTTTTAAGAACACATTTCCGTTGATCAATAATTACTCTATTAGCAACTTATTAAGTTTATATGTCAATAAATCTCATTAGTAGGTGCTTGAAGAAAGGGAAAAAATACCCTGACATTTTTAGTGTATGAAATATTTTTATGAGGGAATTTATTTTTTAAATGTGTTCTTTGCTGTATTTATTAGTTTATACAGTATTCATAGAATTCAAACCCAGTCATGTGCCTACTATTACTCAGAAATGTATCCAAGGCTTACATTAGGAAGCATAACTTATTGAAAATAATTTAGTGCTAGATGTATTACAAAGGAAAACAGAAAGAAAGAGAAGCAGAGGGAGGAAGCAGGAAAGGGAGAAGGAGAAGAATGCAGTAAGAAGAGAGGAGAAGTACAGGGGAAGGGACAGGAGGAGACGGAGAGAGAAAGGAAAGACTGAGAAGGAAGTGAAGGCCAGTGCTACCTGCTGTAGAAAACTCAGGGGGAAGAATCCAAAAATAGAAACTATTTAAAAGGAAATATGGTGTAGGGGCAATTAACAAAGGGAAAATAATGTGATAGTAATAAAACAAAAGGAAACACAGCTTATGTATATAGGGGTGGGGGTTGTGGGGTGGGTAGAGAAATGGGAAAAATGAGAAATAAGTTGTATCATATACTGGTACAAATTCTCAATGTTGAATGTGATCATGGTAGTATATATAATGTATCAATAAGATTTGAATTAAAAAACATCCAAGAAGGGAAGTAGCTAAGGCCACTGTGATTGTTAGAAAAGTCTGCATGTCTGCTTCTTTTTCCAAATTTCTTCATATGGAGAAAAGTGGTATCAAATATACTCTCATCATGAAAAATACAGAACCTTAAGGTTCTCAATTTTTAAGTCTTGAGTCCATGATATCATCAGGCAGGGCCTGTGTGGTTTGATGTTGCTGAAAAACAGATTTCACATGACTTTTTCTTTTAGGTTCTCAGGCAGCCTCCTTGGCTCCTGACACTAGCCTGAAATCTCACACTTTGTTTACAGTAATAAACCACAAAAATTGGTTGTGACAAGAGAAGGGCTAAGTTTAAAGTGCATACATGTTGGTATGTAGGAAAAAGGAGGAGTAGGAGGTAGAAGTAAGAAGAGGGAGAGGAAGAAATGTTTGTTGAGTTTATTATGTTGCAAGTTTTACATTCATATCTTCACATGGACTGTCTCACTTGACATTTCCTAAAAATTGTACATCATTCTAATTTTCATTCTACAAGGGAGAAATTAAGGTTTGGAAAAATACATCACTTACACTGATCAGAAATGCAAGAAATAACATTGTCTAAGTCTAGATTTGAATGGGCTATATTTGGAGCTATAATTAGACAAATGAGATTCAAGAGAGATGGAGTTTCTAGCTAGCCTGCACAAGAGGGTTAGAAATTCCATTCATAGTGGCAGCAAGAGCACAGGGACTGGCCCTTGGGTGGGTGAAGAGAAAGACCAAGAACAGTGGGCTTTACCCTCATGACACACATTGACGGTCCATATGGATGGACAGTGACACTTCATGTTCTGCCTCTTCCATGAAGGGGAACCCATTCCACATTTCTTGCAGAAAACAATGTATGAAAAAGAGGTTGGAAATAAATTCCTGAGTTACATCTTTCTGAGGCTTATTTGTCTAGTTGCCCAGGTTGTGCCCTGAAAAAAATCACGGTCAAAATATTTTACAAATGTATACACTTAAGACCTTTCTAGGTAAGAAGCTCTGTTATTGGGAAATTTATGTAATATCTCTGAACCCTACTTCCTCAAATGAGAAAAAAAGGAATGAACAATTCTATCTCATCGTATTCTTTTATAAAAAATTATCTTTATTGATACATTATGAACACACATGATAATAGCATTCAACATTAAGAGTTTGTACCAGAATATGACATGACTTGATTCTCATTTTTTCCCTTTCCTCCCTGCCTTGCATCCCTCCCGTTCCCTATATACACAATCTTTGTTTTCTTTTTTCTTTATCATTGCCACATTTCCCCCCTCATTATTTACCCTTACACTCTTTCCTTTTAAACATTTTCTACTTCACAATATCAACTATACATACTACAACTCATTTACAACTTCATATTCTCAAATCAGAGAAAAGATATAATATTTACATATCTGTGACTTGTTTATCTCATAGTATTATTTCAAAAACTATTACAACAGGTGTATAACTGGTGTTTGATGTTAGCATTCTTATAGATTTGAGACTAGTGTCTTAGATTCAACTCAGCTCTTTAAAATACAGAAATATAGTTTGATTTTTTAAAATATGACTTAGTCCTACATCATTCAATGGATTTCAAGGTGTAATTAAAGGAGGGTGACTAATCAATAGATAGTCCTGCAACATTAGAATAATTATTTCAGGATATTTTTGCCAAGTACTGGAGAAAAAGTCTATCTGTGGAAAATTTAGGGCTGATATGAGATTTAACTACTACAGTGCTATATTCATGGATGTGGAGGGAAAAGTGAAAAGTAGCAGGAACCATCCGGTTTTCAGTCAGGATTGGACAGAACATGGAATGCACATCTGGAATATTCTTAGAAAGAAGGAGTACTCAATAGGAAAAAGCTTTGGAGCACCTCTGTGTAGATCAAGATGAGACATTTTATGCCTATCAGAAGCATACGGATCATCACATTCATCCTGATCTGAATAGGGAGAAAGAAATGACTCAAAAGCAAAATGTTTTATTTAGGAAAAAAACAGGGATAATGTTTGCAAAGATGTAAACTCTTACCTCAATAATTTTGACTAATCATTGTCTATTAACTATAAACTCGATTTTATGTCTATATTTTTGTTTGTTTGTTTTGAGACAGGTCTTGCTTTGTAGTCCAGCTGGCCCTGAGCTCAGCCTCAAACTCACAGCAATTTTCCTGCCTCTGCTGCCTGAGTACTGAGATTACAGGTGTGAGCCACGATGCACAGCACTGTGGTATAAGGTACTAATTGATGGTGGGCGTGAGTCTCCACGCCCAGTATTGTTTATGGTCCTGGGGTTTGAACCAGGCCCTTGAGCTTGCAAGACAGGTGCCAGAACCACTGAGCTAAATCCCCAGCCCATTATGTCTGTATTTTTAAATTATGCATTTCTACATTTGTTACAGATCTTATAATCCTATCTACTATTATACACAAAAGCAAAAGAAATTTGTCTACCATGCAAAAATTCCTTAAGTCACACCCATACCACATAACAATACTCTGAGGGGCATTAATTTATAATCTAACTAAAGGCTAGTTTGAGCTAATTACTACTCTACCTGTAGTTTTCCTGCTGGGATTGTCTACTTTTAAGTAGTGCATACATGAGGACCTACCAGAGATTTTTTAAAAATCTTTATTGGTACATTAAATATACACATCATGATTGCACTCCATAATGGGGATTTGTACCAGTATAAGACACAACTTAATTCTCATTTTTTCCCATAGCCCCACCCACCCTACCACCCCCCCATATACATAAAATTTGTTCCTTACTTTTTTGTTACAATCTCAACATTGTCCCCTTTCACCTTATTTTACATTGAGCATTTTCTATTTCACAATATATAACATACAATGCTAGGACTCATTTACATCTTTATTTTCTCATACCAGAGAAAAGATGCGATTTATGTGGATAATCATGTAAAGTTAACAGGTCTTAGGCTGAACACATAATTTGTGCCCTTGATGTGTCCTTTTAATTTATTTCAAGATTAAAGGAAACATTCTCTTAGTGCATCATAGGTTACTTCATAGCTTGTGTCTATAGACAATTTTTCTGTCTTGAGAATTACTGTTGTATTTTGTATGGGCGCTGGCAGTACAGGTGAGTCTTGTAATTAAGACACTAAGAAGCCAAAAAATACACTGAGTTGAAATCTTGACTCAAAATAGTTAGTTGTGCTTGGAATCTTGCTTGTAGCCTAATGAGTAACATATGGAATGCATGTGGTATTGTGGTATCTTTTTACCATCCAATTATCCAAGCAAAAATGAAACCATGGTTATATAAAGACCATCTTATTATTAAAAGACAAATGTTTTCAATTTGAGGTTGAGCCTCCTTTTAGGACAATGGTAGAGTCAAGTTTCTTTGCCCAATATTTCATTCTCTGTTCTCTCCTTTCTTTCCATGAAACACAACTAAAGTTTCTATTTTACAGTGTTCATTTACCTTAGTTTTATACATAAATGAAGGTAAGAAGTATGCTTCTTAAATATCCAAGAATAAAAACTGTTTTCCCTTATTTATCAAGTATATTACTTGATCATAAAAATATACTTGATCAAGTACATTGCTTGATTATAAAAATATACTTGATCAAGTATATTACTTGATTCTTTACATTGTGTAAAGAATCAGCTAAATTTTAATGTCTTTTGAATTATAGACAGTTAAACTTTTAAAAATAATTAGCTAACTTTTTAACAATCCTTGAATTTCTATCCCTAGTTTTTCTCTTCTTGAAAAAATCTTGTGCTTTTCTGACTTAGTTTATTCAGATTTTAAAATAATAGTAGAAGATTTACAGTAATTTAAGTCATTTTCTAAGCTAAGAGGTAGAGTGTGTATATACTGAAACTTTCATCTTCTCAATGATTTTGGCTAATCATTGTCTATTAACTATAACTTTGATTTTATGTCTGTTTATAATTAGCATCTGCTTTGAATAAAATTCATACTTAGATGGAAACAGAATTACAGAAAGTCAGAATACTAAAATTCTGGTATTATTCATTTCTTAAGTAAAGTCTTAAGAAATAGTACATTCCATCATGAAAAGAGTACAAATGAGATAGGCTGTATATTTCTCTGAGTGTACTGAGTTGTCAAAAAGTGGTAAAAACCATATTGCATTTTCTCCCATGGAATCCCGAAACTCTTCACAGGCAGCAATTAATAAGCTCTTCATATTTCAACTGGGCTAATATACTTAGATATAGAGGTGAATGTCCTTGTAAGTTTTGCTTTGTTCTTTTCCCCCTTAACAAAACTTCCAGAGTTAGGAATATCAACAAACATTATTTTATGCCTACTTTACTAGATACATAGAATTTCCTCTTGAGAAGAAACTCAGTTTGAGGCTCGCTTCAGTTTTCTGTTGTGCGTAATTTAAAATGAATAAAAATGTGTCTGGCTCTCAGTTCTTATGATAGTTAATTGTGGGGTCAACTTGAATGAATTAAGAGATACCTAGCAGATTAGCAGAACGCAGTTTTGGTTGTGTCTGCATGATTGACGGACAAGCTGCCAACTCAAGAGGGAAAATTCACCCTCGCTGTAGTCTGATAAAAAATAAAAAGAAAAAGAGCTCTTCGCTTTTGCTTCACCAGAGGAGTCCCAGTCCTTGCCTTTGGCGATTTGTTTCCAGTTCCTTCAGCTTTCAGCACAGACGGTTCAGCCTTGTAAACCAGACCTTTCCGCCTTCAAACAGCAATTCCCACTACACACTGGGGCGAGTCCAGCCTGCTCAGTGGACTTCAGCTGCATCCTCCGGCTCTCCAGACTGTAGTTGGCCATTTTGTATTCTTCCATCCCTGACTCTGTAGGTAGCCACTGCAAACCTACTTTGTGAATTCTTTCTATCCTATTTTATCTTACATTACTGTAAGATGATTCCTCTAATGACACTTAACTAATACAGTTCTGGAGGCCCGAAGTCCAAAAGCAACGCACTGGCATCCTACCCCTGACTTCATGCTGCATCACCAAATGGTATAGCCAGAAAGATAAGGGGAAAAGAGAGCAAGGAAGGAGCACATGTTGGATGGAGTATGTGTAGGGCTTGGGGTGCGAGCTCACTTTTATAAAAAACTCACTCTTCCAATAACCTGCCCACCGCCAAAATAATGCCATGAATCCATTCATGCAGGCAGAATCCTCAGGATGTAGTGACTTCTGATTAGGCCGCACCTCCCAACACTATTGCATTAGGGATTAATTTTATAACACAAACTTTGAAATACACATGCAAGTCCTAGCAGACTGACTTTCTGTTTCTCTTGCTACTATTGTCAATTTCACTGGACTCTTTTTCAACAGAACAAGAAATCTAATAACTATAGGATTTTTTTTCTTTTTCTCTGCCTTTGAATTTTTTAAATTGCCTATAATAACTATCTCTTCTGAAATATATACCAGAAGCTTCAATTTGTATTTTAAAAAAACTAACAAGAGCCCCATAAGTGTTCATAGGTAAATGGTATTTAGGAGAAAATTAGTGCCTCTTTCTGAAATCTTTCATCAAATGTATTTCACAAGACTATTTTCTCTCTATAAAATATACAATTAGCCTCATGTCAGAGGTACAGTTTTAATGATGAATTTTCAGACATTACCTGGGCATTTTATAAGTACTAGATAAATGGATGAATGAGTTCATGGATATATTAGTAAACGCTATAAAGTTATGCAACAGGTTAGATGCAATAATGTTTGTAAGTTCAAAAAAGAGTCAAGAACAGAGTGAGTAGCATCCATTTTTATTATTATTACAAGGATTTGCTGTCTTTTTTGCCTAGAATGTTGGAATTTTGTGTTACATGATTGCCTTGTTCAAGACAGACAATTATTACTGTCTATCAAACCTGTAATTCTGCCACAAGCCCTGTATAGCAGGTCTTATTCTTTTTTTTATCTTTATTGGTACATTAAATATATACATCATGATTGCACTCCATAATTGGGATTTGTACCAGTATAAGACACAACTTAATTCTCATTTTTTCCCATTGCCCTACCCACCCTACCACTCCCCCATATACATAAAATTTGTTTCTTTACTTTTTTGTTACAATCTCAACATTTTACCCCTTAACCCTATTTTACATTGAGCATTTTCTATTTCACAATATATAACATACAATACTAGGACTCATTTACATCTTTATTTTCTAAATAACCAAATCAAGGTAGCTGGGGAACAGGGATACTTAATTCAGCTGATAATTAAAGAAAAACAAAAAAGAAAGATTGAGGATCTGAGTTTTTCATAGTTAGGAATTAGGTCACCAAATAGCAGACCAAGAAGAACCTGTATGTATTAAGAAAGCTCTCTAAATACCACCACTTTGCAACCCTTCCTTCAGGAAAAATATTGTTTTTCTCTGATAACTTTTCCCATCATTTTTTTCTTCCTTTTAAAGGTATTTTCAATGGAGTGTGTGTGTGTGTGTGTTTGTGTGCATTCACCACAGGCTGTAACTTATTAAGTATCTACCCAATAAGTACCAGAAATAATTACCTGAGAAAAGAAGCTGTGAGAAATAAACTTGTACAATAAGCTCTTACCTGGGCTGGGTGGAAAGTTTATAGAAGTGAAACTTCCTGAGCATCTCTCTTTGACTAAGAAAGCCTGGGTGAGAAGTTCCTCACTTAAGACCTAGATGTATGATCATGGGAGAATCATTTTGAAACAATTAATAACTACCACAGGAAGAGTTTTAAAAGGTTGTTTCTGTCTTTTCCAAGTAGAAAAACTTTTAAAAAATTTTATTTGGATTTGTACTAACTTCCTATTTGCACTGACTTTGGTTGAAGTGTGTTTGAATTCAGGATTTCTGCAATTTAATTCTCTCAGAACACTTACCTTAATATTTTTAGCTATAGAGATACTTTTCATTTGTGAAAAGACTTAGCTTCTGTAATGATTTTCTTATATATTCCATCAATAAT
This sequence comes from Petromus typicus, assembly GCA_004026965.1. Lineage (NCBI taxonomy): Eukaryota > Metazoa > Chordata > Mammalia > Rodentia > Petromuridae > Petromus > Petromus typicus. Next base: position 49,521 of record PVIR01007950.1, read on the forward strand.
TTCTCTACTTCTAGTTTAATTTTGCTACTATTTATTCCATTCACTTTTTCCTCAATCAATGAGTATTTTTCAATACACACAATAATTATTTTACTTATTTATGTCCTTTCATAATGTAGAATATGAAAAGCAAAATAAAATGTAGTATGTTTCACGACAATTATTTTTTAATACAGCAGTTTTTCAAAAAAAGACAGGTTAATCTAGAAAAATTATCATTATATTCTTCACATGCTGTATCTCAGGTACTATTAGCACTTGTGGATGGTGGTGATGGTTTTACTTAATTACTCATGTTGCTTTGTGATCAAGTCATAACATCACTCTAATTAAGATTCTAGTAGCATAGCACACTCGTTGTTGAAATGCTTATTGAACAATGTCTAGTGATTGTTTTTCAGAACAAATTCTAATATGAATAAAAATAATCAAATCTCACATGTGTTTAAAGTGAGATTCTAGTTCCCAAACTGGCTATCTCATTTCTATTTAAAGATAAGATACTAACTGGTATGTATGGATAGAAAGACACCATCAATCAGGCTGATATTAAAGTGGGCATAAGAAGCACTGAATAGGACTTAGTCATATGAAATATCTGTCCCTGTTATCTCAACATTTGAGATCAAACCATTGATATTTCATAATGCTTTCATCTTTAAGTTCCCATAATTGGAATGGGTGGTCCCTATTGGTCTCATCAACTTCAGCATATGGAAATTAACTGACAGATGGCAGAGCAACTGGCTATAGAAATGGAATGCAGATAAGAGTTGCTTGGTCAAGGGGATCATCAGAATGAGGGAAAGAATACTAAAACTGGGACTAAAAAGATCCAAAACCAGTAGTGCCTGACACTGCAAGTGGTTTAGTATGGGTAGGTATTAATAGCATATCCTTTGGAATCAAGATTGCTCTTCAGAAATCTGAATACAGAGATCTTGATCTAATCATTGAACAGATATAAGGTTTTGATTTCAGAAGTTTTACATTGACAAGCAACAAAAATATGAATTTGTATTTGTGCCCATACATACAAACAGATCAATATCAATCAATTTATCAGTAGACATTTTTCTTTTTTTATTGATTTTATTGGTACACTTTGATTACATTCAACATGGAGAGTTTTTACTGGTACATGATGCTTCTTGATTCTCATATTTTCCCACTCCCCTCCAACCGCTACAAACCCCTACTCCCTATACAAAAGCTTTGTTTCCTTTTCTATTACTGTCAGTATTTTTCTTTCCCTTCTTTACTTTCTCCTACTCTTCTTTCCCTTTTGCTTGTGCACCTTTTCTTCCTATTTCATAATGGTTATCATACATTTTGGAACTCATTTACACCTTTGGTTTTTTCATACCAAAGATTTCTTTGTTTCCCTTTTCCTTTGACTCCCTTGTGGTGATGACTTTTGTATTTGTGTTTTTGAATTTTTTCTCATTTCTATTTCTTTGTCTTTTCTGAGGTTTTGGGTTTAATTCCTGGCCTATTGTCTGAGCAACATGTATCTCAAATCTCTATTTTCCTAACAATTGGAACCCTTCCTAATAATTGGAGATGTCTACTTTCTGATTGTACTCCTAGGATCTGTAACGACCCTTAAGCAATCTTAGTTCTGGCACTCTATGAAAAGTACTTCAACAGAAGAATAAGATCACCTTGGTTGAAATAATATGATCAGTATCAGCAGCAACATTAAGCACAGCACAAAAAATGACAAGCTGTTGTAGTCACTATTCTGGTACCTTCAACCTCATAAATTAGGTCTGTGTCCACATGCTGAAATTTAGAACCAACCACAAATATGTTTACAACATACCGGCCCTTCAATATAGCAGCATTACCCTTTGGGAATAAAGGGTCACCAAAGAGCTGGAGGGGTGGAGAGACAGAAGAAGGAGAGATTAGAAATCAGGTTAGAAAATATATAAAGGCACAAACACTGAGAGGATTATAGAAGGTAGAGGACAAAAGAGACAGAAGGGACACATTCAAAATAGAACAGACTAACAGCAGTAGGAAAACTGGAAAGTGTAGTCACTCACCTACAATAATATAGAAGAAAAAGTATGGAGGGCTGAAATACACCAACTTGAGGGAACTGATACTGACTGGAGGAAGAGAATGAAACAACAAAAGAAGAATTGGAATAATCAGCAACAACAGGCAGTCTTTCCCTCCCCTATAAAAATAAGAGTGGCTGACAGAAGAAAAAACCTGAAAATACACAGACTCATGCATAAGAAAGTAGAGAAATGAAGACTAAATTAAAGGACATAAAATAGAACACGAAGAAAATTTAAAAAGAGAAAAGAGAAAAAAAGAGTGACTTTAAAAAAAAGAAAAACAAACAAGAGCAGCAACAAAAAAGAAAAAAATCAAAAGGCCCTTCAAAGCATGGATCTGCTGTCTCTCATAGACAATATGGGCAGCAGCAAAAAGACTGGAGTTAATTAGTCACAGCCATGGTCCACTGATGATCAGCCTGGCTTCTGGCTCTACTGACTGCCTGAGTTCAGCCTAAAGAAGCCCTGTAGGGTAGAAAGTACCACTGTTCTTCCTCTGAAGTGAGTCCAGGGTCTTGTTGGTTGTGCTGGGCCCACAAACTCACTAATTGTTTGTAGTCCACAGGTTTTCTTCACTCTCTTAGTGTATGCTGTTTCAATATGGTGGATGGGACACTGGAAAGTGGGGACATGATGCTGTGATCCAGAGGACAGGAAGCTGGAATGATGGCAACACTGTGTGGAGATCTTGTGGTTGGTGTTCTTGTTAGGGCAGACTTGGAATTTAAATCTCTTTTTTTTTTAATGTAGCCCCAGGGCTGGTTCATGAATCCTTAGTCCCTTGGGGCAATGAGTGGAGCTTCTTTATTTTGCTGGCACCAATCCTCTGTCCTCTGTTTGGACTTAATTTATAAATGTTAAAAATAGCAGCTGCTGCCGTCTAGTGTGACTGCTGTTCTACTGCACCAACCCATTTCGCTCCATGGGAGTTTGTGGGCCATCAGAAGCCATCAGTTGTCAGTAGGTTTGAGACCCTTGCCCTTGCTGAGGATCCTGGCTCAGGGAGATATCTCTGTCCTTTTTTGTTAAAATTTTTGTCTTCTCTCTTCCTGTACACTTTATCTCTTCTTTTTCCTCCTCCTCCTTCTCTTCCTCCTTTTCTTCTCCTCCTCTTCCTCTTCCTCTTCTTTTTATTCTTCATCTCCGCCTCTTCTTCCACCTTCTCCTTTTACTATTTTTTTAAAAAGATCCTTTTAATGTTATCAAAAATATGTCAGTCTTGGGGCACCAGCGCCATTGCAGTAGTGCCAGGCCACAGCCTGTCGTCCTCCAGTCCCATGCTGGAAGAGTGCCCAGGGACTGAGTATAACAGTGGGCAGAGACGGGGAAGCAGCAGCCCACACCATTGTAGCCAAGCAGGGCCAGAGTATACCTTTCTCCTCTGCAACTGCAAAAGCACATACAGGCACTCTGTTGGTGAGTAGGTGGGCCTGTTGGAACATCAGCCAGTACCATTGCAGCTGAACAGGGGAAGCAGGCTACTGGCCTCCTGGCTGACTGCACAAGCGAGCCCAGGGACTTAGTATTGGTAAGTAGGCAGGCCTATTGGAACCTCATTCTAGTTTCAGCAGTGCAGGAGTCAGAGCATCCCTGCTTCTAAGCCGATGGGAGAAGGTGTTCTGACTATATTGTATGAGTGCCTCATATGGTGTGCCAGAACTAGGCTTTTTTTTTTTTTTTTCAAGGCCCCAATACACACTGTAAAGAACAACCCAGGAAATACTGATATTTTAAAGGTCCTAAATATTAGGAGGAAACAGATTTGCAACATACATCACCAGAAGACTTGGCGGGTACAAAGCCAAAACAACAACAATGACAAAAACTCAAAAATGGGGAAACATTCAAAGTCTCAGATACAAAGATCCAACCTCAAGGTAATACAGGGGTAAGGGAAATAACAGAGTTTGAAGGTTAGTCTCCAGGGTTCTCAGAAATGGTAACCAAAGCAGATCTAGGAGAATGGAAATCAGAACTGATCTCTGAGATGAAAGCAGAGATATTGGACACAGTCAACACGATGATTAATAAAGCTAAAGAGAAAATGAAGGACTTGATAGAATCCAAGACAGCAAAAGCAATGGATCCTTTTAAACAACTATAAGCAGAAGTCTAGGAAATGAAGAAAGAAAGGGAAAGTTTACACAATAGAATGAATATGGCAGAAGACCAAATTTCAGACCTAGAAGATAGGATTTCAGCCAATGAACAGGAAAGGCATAATCTATGGCAAAAGGCAAGGGATAATGAGAAATTAATCCAACAACTCCTAGATGATTAAAAGAAGAATGACATAAGATTGATTGGAGTCACTGAGAAAGCAGGAGATAATGCAAAAGACATTTAAAAACTATTCCAAGAAATAATAGCAGAAAAATTCACAGGAAGAGGAAAAGAATTGGGCATAAAAATATATGAAGCATACAGAACTCAACATGCCCATGATGAGAAAAAATCTACACCTAGGCATACAATTATAAAAGTTTCAAATATTAAAAAAAAAAAAACACCAAGAGTGAACTACTGAAAGCAACCAGATAAAAGAAAATAATTACACACCCAGTGAAGCAATGCAAGCAAAGCCTGGAGTGAAGTGTTTCAAGCCCTAACGGAAAAAACCTTCCAACCCAGACTGATAAAACCTGCAAAACTATCCTTCAAAATTGATGGGGAAAGGGGCCAGGGATTTAGCTCAGTGGTTCTGGCACCAGTCTTGCAAGCCCAAGGACCGGGGCTCATTCCCCAGTTAACCACATGAAATATTGGGTATGGAGACTCACACCCAGTAGCATTCAGTACCACATACCACAGTGCCGGCGTGGTGGCTAATGTCTGTAATCCCAGCACTCGGGGAGACAGAGGCAGGAGGATTGCTGTGATATGAGTTTGAGGTTGAACTCAGGGAAGCCTGAACCACAAAAGCAAGACCCTGTCCCTCCCCCCAAAAAAAATTGATGGAGAAATCAGATACTTCCAAGACAAAAACACCTGAAAAAATTCACAAATACAAAATCTGTGCTTCAAAAAATTCTAAAGAATATCTTGGAGAAAATTAAGGAAAGTTATAAATCCAGGAGACCAAACAGAGTCAACCCATGGGGCCAAACAACAAACTGATGGGAAAAACAAAAGTAGAGTAACAGAGCCAAGAACAGGAAAACATGACAGCACTAAATATGCCTACCTCAGTCATAACCATTAATGTCAATGGACTCAATGCACCAATTAAGAGATAAATAATGGATCAAGAAGATCAATTGAAGATCCATTCTCTGGCAGAACAGATCAAGAAACAACATCCTTCAATCTGCTGCATGCACGAAACACACCTAATTCAGAAAGAAACCCATGGACTGAAAGTAAAGGGTTGAAAAATAATACTCCATGCTGCAAGAAAGAGTGAAAAAGCAGGAGTGGAGATCTTATTTGCAGACAGAATAGACTTCCAGCTAGAACTAATAAAGTGAGATAAAGATGGACACTATCTTTTAGTTCAGGGAAAAATACAAGAGACAGAAATAACAATTTTAAATATCTATACACTGAATTTGAATGCACTCAACTATATAAAACAAACATTAATGGACATGAAAAACCAGATAAACTTCAATACAATAATAGTAGGGGACCTCAATACCCCACTTTCTCAAAGAAACAGATCGATTGGACAGAAAATCAGTAAGGAAATACTTGACCTCCACCAGACTCTTCAGAAAATGAACTTCATAGATGCCTACAGAGTATTTCACCCCACAAAGTCAGAATTTACATTCTTCTCAGCTGCTCATGGATCATTCTCGAATATAGACCATATGCTGGTTCATAGAACAGGTTTAAGCAAATACAAAGGGAATGAAGTTATCCCTTGTATACTGTCAGATCACAGTGCCCTGAAATTGGAGCTGACTAGCAAAAGGAAGCCCAGGATCTTCACAAAACCATGGAAACTGAACAACACTCGGTTGACCAACCAATGGGTCACAGAAGAAATTAGAGAAGAAATTGAACAGTTCTTACAACTAAACGATAACACCAATATAGAACAACAATATAGAAATTTATGGGACACAATGAAAGCAGTTCTATGAGGAAAATTCATAGCAGTGAAGGCTTACATCCAGAAAAAGCAACGAGCTCAAATAAACAACTTAATGCTGAACGTCAAGTGACTAGAAAGAGAGGAGCAAGACAAACCCAAAGCTTGCACTAGGCAAGAAGTTATAAGGATCAAATGAGAAATTAATGCAATAGAAACTAAGAGAACAGTACAAAAAAATCAACAAATCAAAGAGTTGATTCTTTGAGAGGATAAACAAAATTCATACACACTTAGCCAACCTCATTAAACAAAGGAAGGAAAAAGCCCATATCTATGCTATTAGGAATGACAACGGAGAAATTACTACCGACCCAGAGGAAGTCCAGAGGATAATAAACACCTACTTTGAAAATTTATACTTCAATAAAATGGAAAATGTAGAAGAAATGGATGGATTTCTAGACACATATGAACTCCCAAAGATGAATAAAGAAGATATAGAAATGTTAAATATCCCAATAACAATCTGGGAAATTGAAAATGTAATTAAAAACTTGCCAACAAAGAAAAGCCGTGGACCTGATGGTTTTACTGCTGAATTCTATAAAACTTTTAAAGAACAGTTAGTGCTTCTACTTCTTAAACTCTTTAATGAAATTAAAAGGGAGGCAATACTCCCAAACTCATTCCTGAAGCAACAATTACCCTGATTCCAAAAGCAGAGAAAGACCCAACCAAAGAAGAGAACTGCAGTTGTAGGCCAATCTTCCTAATGAACATTGATTCAAAAATCCTCAATAAGATCCTGGCAAACAGAATACAGAGAATTATCAAAAAGATTATGCACCCTGACCAAGTTGGAGTCATCCCAGGGATGAAAAGATGTTTGAACATACATAAATAAATAAATGTTATACACTATATTAACAGACTCAAGGACAAAAACCATATGGTCATCTCGGTTGATGCACAAAAAGCATTTGACAAAGTACAACACCCATTTATGCTCAAAACCCTACAGAAGGTTGGAATAGATTGTCTGTATCCCAAACTAATAAAAGCTGTCTATGAGAAATCATCACCCAGCATCATACTAAATGGTTGAAAATTGAAACCTTTCTCACTAAGATCAGAAACAAGACAAGGATGTCCTCTCTCACCACTTCCGTTCAATATTGTTCTGGAAATATTAGCCACAGCAATTAGGCAAGAGAAAGAAATAAAAGAAATAAAGATAGGAGAAGAAGACATTAAGTTGTCATTATTTGCTGATGACATGATACTCTATCTAGAGGATCCTAAAAACTCAGTTAAAAAACTGCTGGACCTCATCGCCAATTTTAGTGACCTAGCTGGATGCAAGGTCAACATTCAAAAATCAATATCCTTCATATACACAAACAGTAGACCCACTGAGATAGAAATTGGAGAGTCAGTCCCTTTCACAATAGCACCCCCAAAATAAAATACCTAGGAATCAATCTAACAAAGGAGGTGAAAGATCTCTACTCTGAAAACTATAGCACTCTGAAAAATGATATAGAAGATGATATCAAAAAATGGAAAGACATACCTTACTCCTAAGTAGGAATAACCAATATTGTCAAAATGGCTATACTCCCAAAACTACTCTACACATTCAACGCAATCCCGATTGAAATCCCAACAGCATATTTCACAGATCTAGAGAAAAATATTCAAACTTTCATCTGGAACCACAAAAGACCTAGAATAGCAAAAGCAATTCTAAGCAACAGGGACATGGTGAGGGATATTACAACTATGAACCTGAAACTTTACTATAAAGCCACCGTGATAAAAATTACATGGTACTGGCAAAGTAACAGACCAAAGGATCAATGGAGTACATTAGAAGATCCAGAAAGTACTCTAGATACACTGAGCCACCTCATCTTTGACAAGGGAGCCAAAAACTCACAATGGAGGAAAGATAGCCTCTTTAAATAATGGTGCTGCAAAAACTGGGCTTTAACTTGCCAAAGACTAAAGCTAGATCTAACTCTTTCACCATGTACCAAGCTAAAATCAAAGTGGATAGGAGACCTAAATATTAAAACAGACACTCTGAACTTCCTGCAAAACAGGTTAGGTAAAACTCTTGAAGACATTGGCTTAGGGAAAGACTTCTTGAACAAGAACTCTATAGCACAGGAATTTGCAGAAGAAATCAACAAATAGGACCTCATTCTTTTAAAAAAGCTTCTTCACAGCAAAAGAAACTGGCAACAGAACAAAAAGGCAACCAATAATGTGTGAAAACATCTTTACCAGCTGTTCCTCAGACAAGGGCTACTATCTAGAATATATAAAGAGCTTAAAAAAACCAGCCCACTCAAATTTAAAGACCCAATTCCAAAATGGGCATCTGAAATGAGCAGATACTTTTCAGAGGAAGAAGTAAGAGCAGCTAAGAAGCATATGAAGAAATGCTCAACATCATTAGTCATTCGAGAGATTCAGATGAAAACAACACTGAGATTTCATCTCACTCCACATAGAATGGCTGCCATTCCAGAATCAGCCAATGGCAAATGTTGGCGAGGCTGCAGAGAAGAAGGAGCCCTTCTCCACTGTTGCTGGGACTGTAGAGTTGCACAACCCCTGTGGAGATCAGTTTGGAGAAACCTCAAAAAGCTAGGATTGGCGGTCCCATTTGACCCGGCCATTGCCCTGCTAGGTATATACACATAAAAATTAAAAGACTCATATCACAGTGACATATGTGCACCCATGTTTATAGCAGCCCAATTTGTGATTGCTACATCTTGGAAACAACCGAAATGTCCATCAACTGGAGACTGGATAAAAAAGCTGTGGTTCTTCTACAGAATGGAGTATTACTCTGCCATAAAAAATGATAAGTTTGAATCATTTCTACTTAAATGGACATACCTTGAGGATATCCTCATAAGTGAAATAAATAGGGCACAGATAGGTATATATCGCATCTTTTCTCTGGTATGAGAAAATAAAGATGTAAATGAGTCCT
>PVIR01007951.1:0-19827 GCA_004026965.1 Petromus typicus
ACAGCATAGTTTATAAATAGCCTGAAGTTAAACAAATTATCATAACATCACAGTTATTAAGCAGCATTTTTGTCCTTTTTCACTTGCTATTCTTTTTTTTTTTTTTTTTTGAGACAGGGTTTCACTTTGTAGTTCAGGCTGGCCCTGAGGTCAGCCTCAAAATCACATCACAGCAATCCTCCTGTGTCTACCTCCCAAGTGCTGGGATTATAGATGTGAGCCACCACACCAGACACTGTGGTATGTGGTACTGACTTCTGGTGGATGTGAGTCTCCATGCCCAGTATTATTATATGTGATTACCAGGGGATGGAACCCTGGTCCATGTGCTTGCAAGACAGATGCCAGAACCACTGAGCTAAATTCCCCGCCTCCACTTCTAATTTTTTAAGAATGTATTAACATTTATTAACACCTCAAATGAAAATAGCATATTGCTCCCTTTATTGCGTTAGTTTATCAGCACTTTGGGTGTACACATATACTGATTTTTCCTGGCCTGGTGGCTCACGCCTGTAATCCTGCACTTGGAAGGTAGAGGCTAGCTTGGAGTACACAGTGAGTTCAGGGTCATCCTGAACTACAAAATGAGACCTTGTCTTAAAAAACTAAACTAAAATAAAATAAAACAACAAAAACACTGGCCTTTACTGGAATTTCAAAATTAGTAAATTAGTATCACTCTTCTGGTTTATCTTTTTTTTTTAGGTCTTGCTTTTATAGTTCAGGATGGCCGTAAGCTCACTGTGTAGCCCAGGCCAGCCTCGAACTCACAGCAATCCTGCCTCTGCCTCCCGTTTGCTGGGATTATTGGCATGAGCCATCACGCCCAACACTGGTGTGTGGTACAGATGGCTGGTGTGCGTGAGTCACCATGTCCAGTATTGTGGTAAGTGGTTACTGGAGATCAGGGGACTTTGGGCTTGCAAGGCAGAGGCTGGAACTGCTGAGCTAAATCCCTGGTTTACCTTTCTTTTTAAAGGTTTTACTCTGTTTTTATAATGATGAATTTCAAGTGTGTACATACAGAAATGAGGACACTGATACAGTGAACCCCTGTGTTTACCTTGCCTGACATTGAAAATTGTTGGCATTCTGGTACTGTATTTCATATGTCATACTTCTAGTGCTTGGCCCTTTTTCTGCCTTCCAGGCTCTCAACATAATGCAATTAATGACGTGTCTAAGCTCTGAAAGAATGGAATATACCTTCTTATAACAATCTTCCTTAATTACATAGGAAAATCATGCCTTTGCTTGAGTTGAATCTGAAAGTTTTCAGTTATAATGCCCTAATTCCCGTGCTTTTCCAGGGTTTCATTTTTGAGTCAAATTGCCCAATTTAAGTGAGTTAGAAATGAATTTTGGTTGTGGTTTTTACCATCAAAGAGAATATTTTGCAAAAATTCAAATACGATGGACCCTCAAATTACAACCAGCCTGACATATGAACAACTTGGTTAATTAGGTTAATAGAAGATTCATTTGCCTCTAGTTATCTATAACAGGTACCCATGGAACATTCAGATCTCAGCTGCATTGACTTATGACTGATTTGCGTTACAATCAGCCCTAGTGAACTGATTGAATTGATTAGTGATGAGTCCACTATATTTAAATATGTGGCAGTTATCTATCAAAATATTATATCTGACCCATTGACAACTATAAAGAAATTTTCTCCTAGAAACAGTTACTTGCTTTTGGTATAAAACAGTGTTCTTATTAAAAGTAAGCCAAGTGTGGTGGCACATTCCTGTAATCCGACCACTTGGGAGGCTGAGGCAGGAGGATTGTTGGAGTTCCAGGCGAGCCTTGGGGAAGTAGAGAGATCAAAGCAAGCCTGAACTACTTAGAGAAACCTTCCCTGAAAAAGCCTAAAATTTAAGAAGGAGGTGCAGAGTTTTGTTTTTGGAAATCTGTGCCCCCCCCAAAAAAGGAAAAGAAAGACAGAGTCATCCTGTTTTTGCCATATAAAAGATTAAGTACTTTTGAATGATTACTGAAGCACTTAGTAATCACAGTTCTTTGGAGTTATTTCCATTATCAGTTAATTATAAATTCAGTTAATTAATTATAGCATACACACAGTACCCTCTTAGCCTTCTTCACAAATACATAAATATTTCTGTCTGTCTGTACTACAGTTATAAAATTATATACCCATACTTCCTTCAAATCTAATTTTATATTGTTTTTAAATCTATAAAGTTAAGAATGAAACATTCCCTTTATAAAAATGATATTTATTGAACAGCTCATATTTTGTCCTATCACTATTAAATATTATCTTTGATATAAATTAATTTCTCAGAGGTATTTGGGCTCTGCTAAGGTTTCTCAACCTGGTTTCCTAAACTTGGAAATCGTCTCTGGTTGCTAGTTGGTCTCTGCCACTGGTAACCCTATTGGGAGGCTCTCTCAGGGATATCCCTATATTGTAAGCTAATACAGACCCTCCCCCCAGGGTGTCAGATACTTTGTCTGAATGTCTAATTGAGATCCTCAGGGGTTTTATAGTCATAGCTGCCAGTATTTTCATGTGTTTAGTTTTAATTAGTTGAATATCATATTTTTCTTTTGAGTGGAGTTCTTTGGCAAACTTCTTTATTTTTTTTTTCCCTTTCTCTTCTTTGGTTCAAGTTGCTTTATCCGTTTAAGAATAAAAAGAAGAGGCTGAGGATTTAGCTCAGTGGTTCCAGCACCTGCCTTGCAAGTGCAAGGACCCAGGTTCGATCCCCATTAACCACATACAACAATGCCAGGCATGGAGATTCACGCCCACCAGCAATCACTACCACATACCACAGTGCCAGGCATGGTGACTCACGCCTGTAATCCCAGCTTTCCTCTCAAGGCAAAAGCAGGAGGACTGCTGTGAGCTCAGGGCCAGCCTGAACTCCAAAAGCATAATCCTGTCTCCAAAAAAAGAATAAAGAGAAGAACCTAGAACTGAATACCTGTGTTTGAATTCCTGTTTAGCTATTTACTAGCTTTGTGACCGTAGAAAAGTTACTAAAAATTGCTCTTACTCCATCGGGTTATTATATTATTTATCTATATATACAAAGTGTCTAGAAAAGTGGTTGGTATATATTGTTGAATATTGGGTTGAGATACTCAGTAAATATTAGTACTATAACATTATAAGAACTGTGAAGAAGATTACATACTAAAGTGCTGATTTGTATATTTTCTGTTTGTTTCAAGGGGACAATTCACCTCTTTCGAAAACCACAGAAATCCTTTTTTGGCAAGTTATTACAGGAATTTAGACTTGTAGCAGCTGACCGAAGGGTAAGTTATTTCTTAACTTCAATTTAAATTATTGTACAAACAACATTATAACATTGGTAAAAGGCAGTAGAAATGGCTGTTGGCTATCACGAGAGAATTTCCTCAACAGCCTATGCCACAGATGTGTTAATGTACTTTTTATTTTTGCATTTATCCTCTTTTTCTCTTTGGCCCAAGTTCACTATCAGAGCTGATTTCTTTCCTACCCATTTACCCTGTACTTTTCAAATAAACTTTTTGGCGTTGTTTATAAAAAGAAAGAAATTGTTCTTGATCCCACCACAGTTTTTATTTTTCCATGTTGGAGAGGTATTTTTTTAAAAGGAGAAAGGGTTTATTTGGCTTGTGATTTATAGAGGTTCTAGTCTCTAGTCAGCTGGCCTTAAGGCATGCTGGCATATGGCAGAGGGGCCTTGCAGAGGAGAAACAGTTCATGGCAAAGCCAGGCAGGCAGAAGGCAGCAAAGTGATGATGAAGCAGAACACAAGCTGCTGCAGCAAGCAACATGCCCTAAGTATTTTTTTCATCTAAAATTACTGATGTTTGGAGTTCATTTGTTTTGCTTTGATGGAAGGAAACAAGACCAGTTAAAAGTTTTTATTCTAATTCTAAAATGTTTTAAAGAAAATTTTTTTTTCTTAAAGTAGCTTTTTGTTGTTGTTGTTTTGAGATAGGCTTTCATTATGTAGATGAGGCTGACCTTGAGTTTACTATATAACCCAGACTGACCTCAAACTCACAGCAGTCCTTGTGCTTCAAACTCCCAAGTGCTAGGATTATATAGGTGTGCACTATCACACCTGGATCCATTGCTTATTTTTTTGTTTTGTTTTGTTTTAACCAGGGATTGAACTCAGGACTTTGTGCTTGCCAGGCGGTCATAGCACCACTGAGCTACATCCCAGCACTTGTTATTAAATTTTTTTTAAAATGAAAGGAACACAGGCATGTTTCCTCTCCCTCTCTCTTTTTTTTCCCTAGTAGCAGGGATTAAACTCAAGACCTTGCATTTTCGAGGCAGGCACAGCGCCCCTGAGCTAACAGTCTGACTGTTTTCATTTTTAGCATAAAGCAGGAAAGGGCTGGGGATTTAGCTCAGTGGTTCTGGTGCCTGTTTTGCAAGTGCAAGGGCCTGGGTTCGATCCTCGGTAACCACATACAATACCGGGCGTGGAGACTCATGCCCAGCAGCAACCAGTACCACATACCACAGTGCTGGGTGTATTGGTTCACGCCTGTAATCCCAGCACTCAGGAGGCAGAGGCAGGAGGATTGCTGTGATGTGAGTTGGAGGCTGAGCTCAGGGCCAGCCTGCACCACAAAGCGAGACCCTGTCTTCAAAAAAGAAAAACATAAAGCAGGAAAACTATATCATGCTTAGAGACTAAATAAAAAGATGTAATTATTATCCTTTTTGCAACCTATAGAGAGTTCCTAATTATTGTGCTGTTTCATTTTTCTAGTATTGTCTGATTTATAAACTGTGGGAGAGATGACTGTAGCTATTTTGTTCACTTTTTTACAGGCAGACAAAATATGCATCCAATATATGTTCAATGAGTTTTAAGCAAAGGCAATTTTGATGGAATATTGTGACATTGGCTTATCATTGTGAAATAGACTGAAAACATCTTTTCTTTGTTACTATTATATCTTACTGTTACAACCTTGGAATATAATTAGAAATCAGTAAAGATAGTATTTGGAAACATTATCATGCCCTTAATATAGAGATCCAAAGTTAGAAATGTCATGTGTTTCTTAGATATCTAGTCCACTTAGCATGACCTCTTAGAATAGATATATACAGTTCTGTGCTATTGATAGAAAGCAGTTATTTTGTATAGATAAAGAACAGAGTCTTTAACCATAGGCTTTACTGAAGCATAGAATACCACAGAGCAGATAATAGGAATAGAAGCAATATAGTAATGTCCCATTATCTGCTGCTTATCTTTCCCTGAATTCATTTACCCCAATTTCAAAACTACTAAGTGGGACATTCCGGAAATAAACAGTTCATAAGGGGTAAAGTGTGTACCATTCTGAGCAGCATGATGGGCTTTCTCACTGTCCTACTCTGTCCAGCCTGCGACATGAGCCATCTCTCTGTCCAGTATGTACTGGCCATGTGTTAGTCACTTGGTCCTCATCTTGGTTATCAGATTGACACAGTAACACTGTGCCTATTTTTAAGTAACTTATTTGCTTAATATTGGCCCTAAAGGGCAACATTAGAAATGCTGACAGTTTAGATATGCCAAGTGGAAAAAGGTTTCATAAAAAAGAAAACAGTACGCTGAGGTTGTTGATATACACGATACAGGAAGATACTTTAAGTGATAGAATATTTCATATAGCATGTATTATGTCATTATAGCTGTTATATTTATTTTTAAGATTTTTTTTTTTTTTTTTTTTTTTGAGATGGGGTCTTGGGTTGTAGCCCAGACTAACCTCAAACTCACAGCAATCCCCCTGCCTCTGCCTCTCAAGTGCTGGAATTACAAGCATAAGCCACAATGCCCAACACTGTGGTTTGTGGTACTGATTCCTGGTGGGCATGAGTCACCATGCCTGGCACTGTGGCATGTGGTTACTGGGGATTAAACTTGGGACCTTGTGCTTGCAAAGCAGATACTGGAACTAATGAGCTTAATCCATGACCCTTGAGTTATTATTTTTAATACAAGCCACTTATTTTAAATTTAGACTTATTATTGATATATATGTATAGGAAAAGATAGAGTCTTGCATATTTAGGGCTCCATCTGTGGTTTCAGGCATCCATCGGGAAACCTTGAAACATATCTCCTACAGGAGGGACTTTTAAGTATAGGAACTCCAGAACAGTTGATACTCTGTCATAATTTCAATCTTAACAGGTAACCATGGCTCATTTCTTCACTACTCATAACTCTTTCCAGTATCCCAACAGTGAATTGTTCTGCATTTTAGTGACTTGGCCTAATTCTTCTCTCTTGTCTATATTTTTCTTCATCCAAGTTAATCTGTGGTCCATCCTTGTCATTTTCTATGCCTTTAACTCCTTCCTGTCCCTTGTCTCCAACATACTTCCCAAGGAAATCCTTCACCTTCACCCTTGGTTTTCTACTTACTTATTTGTGCATTATTTGTACATTCATCTTATCTACTTGTTCACTTTTCTGATCTTTTCCTCATCTTTCTTTTTCTTTTTTTTTTTTGAGACACGGTCTTGCTTTGTAGTTCAGGCTGGCCCTGAGCTCACTATGTAGCTCAGGTTAGCCTTGATCTCACAGCAATCCTGCCTATGCCTCCTGAGTACTGGAATTATAGGTGTGAGCCACCATGCCCAGGTGTGCCCCTTTTCTTTATAAAGAAGCCAGAATGACTTTTTACAAATATATTGCAATGTCACTTTCTATCTTATTTGGGTTGTTTTTTTGTTTTTTGATTTTTTGAGACAAGGTCTTGCTCTGAAGTTCAGACTGACCAATGTTTTAAAGGAAGCTCTGCTTATTCTATTGAATCTTAAAGTATGAATTACAGCAATTTGAATGGACCTAGTGAAATTGATTAGCATTATACAGATAAGAGTGATTTTCCTTTTCACAGTCTTGGAAGATACTGCTCTTTGGTGTAATAAACTTGGTATGTACCGGCTTCCTGCTTATGTGGTGCAGTTCTACTAATAGTATAGGTATGTTACCATTTTTATTTTTATGGAGCTAGTTTCACTTTTATTTTAAATAAAAGTGTATCTTCTTTATATAGAGTATATTCTGAAATGTATAATTTAAATGAAAAAATGTAAAGCATGCATATTTGCATATATATGTGTGTATGTATGTTGGGGGGAGTTTGTTTGTTTTTTTTTTTTTTTTTTTGAGAGAGAGAAAATGAATTTTAAAATGCCCTATAAGGTGTAAAATTTATTTTTTTTAGTTTTTTGAGGGTCTTGCTTTGTAGTTCAGGCTGGCCCTGAGCTCAGCCTCAAACTCACATCACAGCAATCCTCCTGCCTCTGCCTCCCGAGTGCTGGGATGACAGGTGTGAGCTACCACGCCCAGCACTGTGGTATGTGGTACTGATTGCTGCTGGGCATGAATCTCCACGCCCAGTATTGTATGTGGTTACCAAGGATCGAACCCAGGCCCTTGCACTTGCAAGACAGGCACCAGAACCACTGAGCTAAATCCCCTGCCTGGATTTTATCATTTTAAATTAATTTAAATTTTTTAAAATTCCATTTCACTTGTAAAACTGACATTAACAAATTAAAACTAATTTTTCAGTTTGTAAATAAGATTTCTAGGTTTCCTGGGTTTTCCTTAGCAAAGGAATTCTTTAATATTTTTCCTCATGTATTGACTGCTGAAAATTTTGTAAATCACTATTTGGTACCTATTAATATTCAGCAGATACATGTTAAATAGTACTGAGATGACAAGATAGGCACAGACTTGATCACATGACACTTTGTTTTTGAGATGGGCTCTCACTGTGTAGTTCAGGCTGGCTCTAGATTCACTGTTGCATAGGCTAGCCTCAAACTCATGTGATCCTTCTGCTTCAGCCTCCCAAGTGCTGGGATTACAGGCATGTACCATCATGCCTGGCTGTCGTATGACTTCAGAGCATTGGTTGATTCATTTTTTTCTACTATAGAAATGAGGTTCTAAAATGCAGTTCTAACTTTTGTAGTAGCCAACATTGGCTACAGGTATTAAATAAATTTATAGATAATTCCCAATGTCTGATTATTGACTCCAGCTTTTTTTGGTGATGGATAGCCCCTGATGTGACCAAGTTTAATGATTTGCTGTAATTTCTTAAGACTAGATTAAGTAACATTTTAATCTTTTTGCTGTTTTGCAGCTTTAACTGCCTATACTTACCTGACCATTTTTGATCTTTTTAGGTAAGTTTTTGAAAATCTTATTGTTTTAGAACCAACACAGATTTACTGCGCTACATTTGTGAATTTTTCTTTGCTTAACAAAAAATAATGTGCTAAATAAGTAAATTATCAACAGAGAACATATGACAACAACTAGATACATAGTGGGAAAAATATCTTGTGTCCATAACAACAGATAAGTGCCAAGACATAAGAAGACTAAAATGATTTAGAAGAAAAAAAAAAGAAACATCTGAAAAATCAAAAGAGGAAAAGTAGAAAGGTTAAGCTATACTTACATAGGAGTACTTAGAATCACAAAAAAGTCCAGTCTCCCAAAGTTAATCAAGCTAGACCAGCTTATTTAAATATTGTTAGCAGTTCCCGCTTACCATGGTTTCCTATCAACAGTTCTTATCTAGGGACCATAGCAGTCCAAAAATATTACATGGAAAATTCTAGAAATAATCAAAGATTTCAATTGCATATCTTACCGGACAACATGATGCATCTGGCACTGTCCTGTTCCATCCAGCCCCCCACATGAACATCCTTCACACAGTGTGTTTGGCTGCATCGCCCCATTAGTGATTCCCCAGCTATCCAGTGGCACATCAGCCCTATGTTATATGCCCATGCTTGCTGTTATGCAAAACAGCATATGGCCACGTAACAGTGTCTGTGTCACAGGGACGGTGAGAACAATACAGTAAGATATTGAGAGAGAAATAAATGTTATTTTGACATATCTTTTCTTATAATATGTTACTACATTCTATTTTTAACATATTGTTAACCTCCTACGGTACCTAATTTATAAATTAAACATCACCGCAAGTATAGACACATAGGAAAAAGCAGTGTATATACTATAGTATAGCATTTGGTACTATCCATACTTTCAAGCATCCAGTAGGTCTTGGAACATATCTCCTACTGATAAGGGAGGAGTTACTACATATGAAAGAGTGAACAGATTAAAAAGCTGAGTAATAAATAGGCCCTAAACACTTACGAGAATTTAGCATATGATAATTGTGGTGTTTGAAAGATACAAACCTTACAAGTCATAAAAAATTGAAAAATTCAACTGTGGGGGCCAGGGATTTAGCTCAGTGGTTCCAGCGCCTGTTTTGAAAGCTCAAAGGCCCGGGTTTGATCCCTAGTTAACCATATACAATACTGGGTGTGGAGACTCACACCTGTCATCCCAGCACTTGGGAGGCAGAGGCAGGAGGATTGCTGTGATGTGAGTCTGAGTCTGAGCTCAGGGCCAGCATAAACTACAAAGCGAGACCCTGTTTCAAAAAAAAAAGGAAAGAAAGAAAAATTCAACTGTGTTAAAATTGGAATCCAGGTATGGTGACCCACATCTGTAATCCCAGCACTTGGGAGGGAGAGGCAAGAGGACTGCTATGAGTTCAAGGCCAGCCTGAACTACAGAATGAGGCCCTGCCTCAAAACCAAAAACAGACAAAAGAAAAAAGTGGAGAATCTCGGTAGCAAGTATCACCATAAACAGAGAACAAACTAACAAGATATTTCTCAACAAAAAGACTAATTTTGCTAATATTCAGAGTACTTACAATTTAAGAGCTGTTATGTAGTGGCACCTGTCTAATTCTAGTACTAAGGAGGCTGAGGCAGGAGAATTGCTGTGAGTTTGAGGCGAACTTGGACTACATAGTGAGACATTGTCTCAAGAAGAAAAATCCAGGTATGGTGGCACATACCCATTTTCCCAGCATTTGGGGACTGAAATAGGAGGATTGAGTTTGAGGGCAACGTGGACCACAGAGTGAGACCCTGTCTAAAGAAAATTTTAAAAATTTAAAATAAAACATTTAGAGTATTCTTAAGAGTGCTGGGGAAATGAATACTCTTTTGTTTTTTAAAAAAAATGTCTGTACTGGCCCGGGGATTTAGCTTAGTGGTTCTGGTGCCTGCCTTACATGTGCAGGGACCCAGGTTCGATCCCCGGTAACTGCATACTATGCTGGGCATGGAGAATCACACCCACCAGCAATCAGAACGACATACTACAGAGCCGGGCGTGACACCTGTAATCACAGCACTTGGGAGGTAGAGGTAGGAGGATTGCTGTGAGTTCAAGGATGAGTTTAGGGCCAGCCTGAACTACAGAAGTGACACCCTGTCTCAAAAAAAAAAAAAAAAGTGTTTACTGATAAAAATTTACATGTTTTAGGGGCTGAGGAGTTAGCTCAGTGGTTCCGGCGCCTGTCTCGCAAGCGCAAGGACCCGGGTTCGATTCCCCGGTAACCACATAACAATACTGGGTGTGGAGACCCACACCCAGCAGCAACCAGTACCACATACCACAGTGCCGGGCGTGGTGGCTCACGCCTGTAATCCCAGCACTTGGGAGGCAGAGGCAGGAGGATTGCTGTGATGTGAGCTGGAGGTTGAGCTCAGGGCCAGCCTGAACCACAAAGCGAGACCCTGTCTCCAAAAACCTAAAAAAAAAAAAAAAAAAAAAAAAAAAATTTACATGTTTTAGAATTATATTTGATATATTTATAGAGTTATCTATATATCACCATAATCAATTTTTTAAACATTTTTACTGTCCCAATAATATTTCATTTGCCTTAGCCATGACTCTAATCATTCCATTCTGACCCCTGGTTCTAATCAATCACTAATCTACTTTTTTCCTCTGTAAATGTATCTTATTCTGGACATTCCATGTAAATGGAAGCATAATCTATGGTGCTGTATGACTATCTTTTGTTTTGTTGAGACAGGGTCGTACTATGTAGTTCTGGCTATTCATGAACTCACTATGTAGCCCAGGCTGGCCTTGAACTCATGGTGATCCTCCTACCGCAGCCTCCCAAGTGCTTGGATTACAGGCATGTGCCATCATGCCCATCGTGTATGATTATTTACTGAGTATAATGTTTTTATTTTTGTGGCACTGGGAATCAAACTCACAGCCGTGGACTTGCAAGAAAGGCAGTGGCACTAATGAGTTAAATTCCTGGTCCTGAGCATAATATTTTTACCATTTTGTTAAAACATATGTCAATAGTTTGTTTTGTTTTGTTTTTGTTAATTGTGGAAGTGTATTGCTGTGCTGATTTTATTTATCCATTCATCAGTTAATAGACATTTGGGATTGTTTCCAGTAGTTTTTTTTAGGTTTTTTGAGATAGGGTCTCGCTTTGTGGTTCAGGCTGGCACTCAGCTCAGCCTCAAACTCACAGCAATCCTCCTGCCTCTGCCTCCCAAGTGCTGGGATTATAGGTGTGAACCACCACGCCTGGCACTATGGTATATGGTACTGACTGCTGCTGGGGTGAGTCTCCACACCCAGTATTGTTATGTGGTTACCGGGGATTGAACCCCGGCCCTTGTGCTTGCAAGACAGGAGCCGGAACCACTGAGCTAAATCCCCGGCCCTCATTTTTGGATTTTTGAGTGAGGATCTCACTGTTTTCAGGCTGGCCCTGAGGGTTTTCCTCTGCACTTGGCCAATAATACAAAAGTCATGTGTTCATTCAAAACCAAGGAGATTTTTAGCATAGCTTCCTTGTAAATGCCAAATTTTACTGCTGCTCTTGAACTTGAAGTGAGATTAACAGACAGTAAGAACTTCGTCATGATGAATGTGAAGTAAACTTGGGAAATTTCATACTATAGTAAGTTTAGAGTGGATCTCTACCACACCTGGAAAATTGATGTGTTTTTATAAAACCTAACTTTTTTCACAGGGAGGGTCCAGGGATTGAACTCAGGACCTCAGGTTTGCCAGGCAGTGATGGCACTATTGAACTGTATCCTCATATAAAGTCCAGTGAGGTGTAGTGGCACATGTCTAGAATCCCAGGACTCTAGGAAGCTAGAACAGGAAGATGGAAAGTTCAAGTCCAGCCTGAGTAACTCAGTGACTTATAAAGAGATTGTCTCAAAAGAAAAAGTATTAACAATATAGCTCATTGTGAAGACTCTAGACTCAATTTACAATCCTGGATAAAGAAATCCATATGTTATTAATATTTATTGTAAATTTTAATAAAAGTTAAAGCTGATCAGTGTTAAAATTTATCATATATGCTAGAGTAAAATATACTACCATTATCATATCTTTTAAAAAATTATTCTGAGTTACAGAAACCATTTAGTTTAGAGAAAATAAGGATTTTGTTATTATCTGACTGACTTACTAGTGAACTGTAATTTCTTCATATGCTAAAACTGTTTAGATTAGAAGTAATTAGTATGTATAATAATACTGATGACTGATAGCTTTTAGCAACTTAAGAATTCTAAAAACTCTTAGCATGTTCTCTTCTAGTTCTAATGGTAAATTATTTTTTCTTTTTACTTAGTTTAATAACATGTTTAATAAGTTACTGGGTAATGATGAGGAAACCTAGCCCTGTTTATTCATTTGGGTAAGTTCAAATAATTTCATTGTATTTATTTATTATTATTAAAATGATAGAGCTGTGTAGAGCAGTCTCTAAGACTTCTGGGAAATAAATACTGCCTGCTTAGTAACATGTGATCAAATAGTAAAAGTACATAGAAAACTATCTTGTAAGAGGATTCTAGAAAAGAAATATGAATATTTAAAATGTAAATTACATTAAAATAGAATGTTTGCATTGAGTTCGCTTATGTTTATAAAGAAATATTAACAAAATGATCGCATTGTATTAATATTTTGAGAATCTCTTAGAAACAAGGATTTTAGTGTATCTCTAGAAGTTAAAGTAAATGTGATATATTTTAATATTGTACATTGGTGCAGATTTTTTATCTTAAAACTTCAGATTTGTGATAGCGATAGACTAACAAAAATTTGAATTTTAGAAATTACTGAAAGTAGAATGTTGAAGCTAGATGTAGTGATACATCTATAATTCTAGCAACTCAAGAGACTGAGGCAGGGGACTCACAAATTCATGGCTATCTTAAACAACTTAGACCCTTCTCAAGTTAAAAAATAAAAAGTAGACTAAAGGACTTACGATGTAGCTCACTAGTGCAGTACTTGCCTACTATGTGCAAGACCCTGGCTTCAGTCCCAGTACTGAAAAAATTTTAAAAATTGGGAGATAGTCCTAATTATATTAGAGCTTTTTATAATGTATTTTATAAAGTGGAGGATGCCTTCCAGATTCAAGGAAATAAAATGAGTGAAAATTTTTACTTTAATATAGAAATTCTTGGACCAAACTTATTCTTCACATCCATCGCAGTCATTGCAATATTATTTTGAACAAAATTAGATTTTATTTTCTTAAACAATGGCATAAAATAACTTAAGATTTTAATGAAAAATAAAGGTATTATAAATGCCACTGATTTCTGATAAATTACTACTGTGATAACCAGCTTTGAGGCAAAGATACCCACATAAGAAATCTGTTACTCTGAGTCAGCTCTTTTCTTGGCAAGTGACAAAAATATAACTCAAAGTGACTTTGGCGGAAAAAGGGGACTTGGATAATTATGAAACCAAAACTGTGGGGCAACAGTTCTAGTCCCTGCCACTTGGATATTGTCTCTTTCTCATATCTCAGTCCTGCTTTTCTCTGCTTGTCAGGTTTAGTCCTTCAGATCACTTCACTCCACCACGCTGGAATAACTTAACAGTGACTCTTTCCTCACATCTTCTCATCTGCATCCTAGAGAAAATAATGATGACTCTTCTCCAGCTCTAGGTCAGAGAACTGTGAGAAAAAACTGTTAATTGCATTTGGAACAAACGTGGCCCTTTTTTTTTTTCAGAGCAGGGAGTCGAATGCAGGGCCTCACATAGGCTAAGCATGTCCTTTACTATTCAGCTACAAACCCAGCTCATACATCAGTCTTTAGATCCATTGCTGTGGAGAGGGCACAAGAGCAGAAAAGAACATAGAAACTACCATTCTGGCCAGGTTGCGTGGAGTGAACGGAAGAGCAAGGAACAGTGGAACAATAAACACTCAAACAGTACTGCAATCAGCTACAGACGTGAAGTATTATCTATATTTAATGACTTCACAATCCACCTTTCCAGCCTTTAAAACCATCTACAATTCAGACTGTCTTCTTGACAACTTTGTATGGACCATTAGATTGGTACCTTAAAGTTAGGGCAGAATTCTTGGTTTCTTTCCCCAACCTGATTCTCTGTAATTTTATCCATCTTAGTAAATAGCACCAGTGCTCAGCTGCTGAAGCAAAAATTTCTAGAAGTTGTCTTGGATGATTTTCTCTTATCACTCATATCTGTCCATTCTCAGCTTGTGTCCCGGCAACCTGCAAGCACGAGTGAGAATTAATCCCCATCCACATTTCTGTCTCTACTGCTACCGAGCTGGACCAAACCGTGCTTCTGCTCTTTACCTGTTCTCCATGTAGAAGCCAGAGGATCTAACTCATCCTCTCACTCTTTCCTTTAGAACCAGGCAGTTGTTTCCCATCATACTTAGACCGAAGTCCTCCCTTACTTCTCTAATGTACAGATCATTCACTCATGCCTTCCTTACCACTGACTTATCTTGTGTTTTGTTTTATTTTTTAACTCATTCCTGCATTAAAGCCTTTGTACAAGCTGTTGTCTCTGCCTAAAATTCTCTTCACCAACATCTCTGCAAGACTGGCCACATCATCACATGTGGTGCACACCTTAATCCCAGCACTCAGGAGGCTGAGGTAGGAGGATTGCGGGAGTTTGAGACCAGCCTGAACTACATTATCAGACCCTGTTTTAAAAAAAAGACTCGCTGGCGGGCCGGGGAGTTAGCTCAGTGGTTCCGGCGCCTGTCTTGCAAGCGCAAGGGCCCGGGTTCGATTCCCCGGTAACCACATACCATACTGGGCGTGGAAACTCACACCCAGCAGCAACCAGTACCACACACCACAGTGCCGGGCGTGGTGGCTCATGCCTGTAATCCCAGCACTCGGGAGGCAGAGGCAGGAGGATTGTGATGTGAGTTTGAGGCTGAGCTCAGGGCCAGCCTGAACCACAAAGCGAGACCCTGTCTCAAAAAACCTAAAGAAAAAAAAAAGACTGGCTCCATCTCATTTTTCAAATCATAATATCATTAAATGCTAATGTCATTAGGTGACTGGATGGTCCAATAAGATATAGCCACGTGGTCACATCAGACTACTGCAGTTCTTTGTACAAAATTTAGAAAATAAATTATTTTTCTGTCTCCCTCTTTAACATGTTTTAGGGAAAGAGGGACCTTATCTTGTTCTCTCTTACATTCTTATACATTGTGATGAATTTTGAGAAATAAGTATAAAGCTGCTATCCAAATCATGACAAAAAAAATTACAGATCCCCAAAAGTCCATATTAAAACAAGCTTTGCCACAAATATCTAGTATTCTGACCTGACACTAAACATTAGTTTTTTCTGTCATTTTAAATGCCATCGATAGAACCTCAGATAGCTTCATATAACCTCATTCCTGTTGATGGCCCTAATATTCCATAATATGAACCTACTGCAAGTTGTTTATTTAAATGTTGAAAGACATTTGGGCAATTTTCACTGTATAGCTATTAGAAAATGACTAATGAACATTCTTGTGCACATCTTTCACTGTACCATATACTCATTTATGTCAAGTATTTTGTGTGGAATTAGTTTATTTATGTATTTCATTATTAGAAAATAAGATTTTCTTTTTGAGACAGGGTTAGGCTTTGTAGTTCAGGCTGGCCTTGAACTCACTGTGTAGCCCAGATAAGCTTTGAACTCACAGCAATCCTCCTGCCTCCGCCTCCTGAGTGCTGGGATTATAGGCATGAGCCACCATACCCAGCATGTTGTAGTATGTGGTACTGATTGCTGGTGGGTGTGAGTCTCCATGCCTGGCATTGTTGTATGTGGTTCCCAGGGATTGAACCTGGGACCTTGTGTTAGCAAAGGCAGGCTCTAGAATCACTGACCTAAATCCTCAGCCCAAAAATAAAATAATTTTAGACAGTATTCCATGTAGTTTCAGCAGTTTATACTCCCAGTGTCTGAGAGCTCTAGTTGCTTCACAATTTTTGCCCACTGTTAGTTTTGTCTTTTTTAAAAAACAGTTTTGGGTATATACTAGTATGGCACTGTTATTTTAAATTATTTGTTTTAGGACTAATGAAACATCTTTTTATTAACCATTTAGATTTACTCCTCTGTGAAATGTTTGTTAAAGTCCTTTTAGCCATTATCTTTTTAAAAATTAACTATAACAGTCAGTTACAGTCTCCTTCTCCCAGATGTCTTTGTTTTAGGAGTATATTCATTTATTTGCCTTTCATTCTCAATGGTCTTTTTTGATGAATATAAATTTTTTATTTCTGTGACAAATTCCATTGATCATCTTTTCCTACATGGTTAATACTTTTTAGGTACCTAAAGTATTTTTTCTTCCCCCCAGATCATAAGGATATTCAGCTATGTTATTAACTACAAGTCTTATCATTTGACTTTTCATATTTATCCTTAAAATCTGACTAGAATTGATATTGCTGTATATGGGGTAGGGGTCAAGGTAAATTTGTTTTCACATAAATATTCAATTGATGCCATACCATTTATTGAAAAAAATCTGTTTTGTACTTATTTTATGTGCCACCTTTTTCATAAATTACAGACTATGTATAATCCATTTCTGCATTATCTTTCCTGTTCAGTTTGCTATATCTGTGTATCTGAAAATAGCTCTACAGGGCCGGGGATTTAGCTCAGTGGTTCTGGCGCCTGTCTCGCAATTGCAAGGACCCAGGTTCGATCCCCAGGTAACCACATATAATACTGGACGTGGAGGCTCACGCCCAGCAGCAATCAGTACCACATACCACAGTGCCAGGCGTGGTGGCTCATGCCTATAACCTCAGCACTCGGGAGTCAGAGGCAGGAGGATTGCTGTGATGGAGTTTGAGGCTGAGTTCAGGGCCATCCTGAACTACAAAGCGAGACCCTATCTCAAAAAACCTAAAAAAAAAAAAAAAAAAAAAATTATGAACACTGGAGTTAGAGAGTCTGAACTTGAAAAATCTCATTTTCCCACTTGCTAGGTATAATACTGTAGATAATTATTTTCCCTCTTTGTGTCCCAAGTTTTTATCTCTTCCAAAAGAAAAAAGGAGTAAAATGATCCTAATCCTCCTAAGGATTTAAGGTCTAAGTAAAATAATAATATTAAGCACTGTCTAATGACTAACATAAATAAAGTATTAGTTATGATTAGGCTAATAGTTATTCCTAGAAAAATACTGTCTAATGACTAACATAAATAAAGTATTAGTTATGATTAGGCTAATAGTTATTCCTAGAAAAATTAGGATAAGTATGTCGCTGAAATATATATTATACAAATAGATCTTCTTTTAAATTAATTTTGATTTTCATGGTTTTTTATTGTTCTGTTATGTTCTATCAAATGTTTCAGTAATAGACTGCACATATGAATATTAACTGAATGAATGAATGAGTGTTCGAGTATTCTGGAGAGACTGTTTTTTGAAGTGAAAGAATTATGATGATCTAGGAAATATTCTGATTTCAGGTTTGAAAGATTGGAAGTCCTTGCTGTATTTGCCTCCACGGTCTTGGCACAGCTGGGAGCCCTCTTTATATTAAAAGAAAGGTACTTTGTGTATATTCTTCTAAATCTCACCTGTGACATTTTGAGAACATGAAAGAATCTGTTGAGACAGAGCTGTTTGAAAGGACAGGCAATTTAAGGTGATAAATGCCAGGGTCCTTGAGAGCACAATTTCTTATTTCTCAGAGTTTCTCCCTTTGTCACTGATTTTATTTGTTTTTGATTTCACTAAATTCAGTCATAGCTGAGAATAAGTAAAACATTCAGTTAGACATGTCTTGTTACAAGAGGTTTTGCACAGAAAGATTGACATTAAATATAAAAGATAATTTGTGAGTCATTTTGTCCTATCACTGTTAATAATAGTTGGATGTAATAAAAGGTTTTGTGAACTTTAAGGTAGATTATGTATTTACTCTTGCTTTTTAGTTATATAATTGATAGGACTTAATATATTTTTTTCTTTCTTTTAGTGCAGAACGCTTTTTGGAACAGCCTGAGATACACACGTGAGGTTTTATTTTTAACGTAACATCTAATTTACTATTAAGTTTGATTCTACTTATTAATTGATGTATTATTTAGAACAGTTTTGTCTAGCATTAGAGTTCAAAGTGTGACAATATACATTTCATGAGCATTGCGAAAACAAAAATCCCAAGACTGCTTCCTTTCATCTTATTGGTGCAAATTTATATCATCAATTACCTGCAAAGACATTTATAGCTAAATGGATGGGCCTTGAGACCATAATCCTCAGTGAAATAAATCAGACACATGTGTCTAAATACCATATTGCTTCTCCAGTGTAGAAAACCAGAAGTGAAAATAAGGACTAAACTGTGTAATACATACTGGGAAATGGAAGAAAACATTGGAATGAGAAGGACTGCAAGGGAGGAGATTGGGAGAGAGGATGGGATAAGAAAAATGTGAAAATGGTAGGAAAAATGGAAACAGCTTTTGTACATAGGGAAGGGAGGAGAGTTAAGGTGAAAACAGGATAAAAGAAAGTAAAATTTACTTTTAAAAATAAGAATTAAAAAAATCAATTAACTGTAGAACATGTTAATGCTAAGAGCCCTTTTGTTTTCCTGTGAACGCGGGAGGAGCAATAGAAGGATGTAGGTTACGCACTTAGAAAGTCAACCTCAGATTCTGTGTCTGGAAATCTAGACCAGTGCAGCATCTCTTAGGCTCACTGCATACTGCAGTGATGCAGTTCTGTTACCAAGAAAAAATAAACTGGAGTATGTTCATTTTTGTTCTCTTCAGGGGAAGATTGTTAGTTGGTACTTTCGTCGCTCTCTCTTTCAACTTGTTCACGATGCTTTCTATTCGGAATAAACCTTTCACCTATGTCTCCGAAGGTATGTTTTTTATTTGCTATTAATAAAAAATGCAGTTATCTCTTTTGAAAACAAGTTTTTCCTTTGTTTTTTTAAAAATCATCAAGAAAGTATGTTCTGAAGAGAAGGAAAGTTCACTGATCTCTTCAAATTAATTCTCTATTCTAGTTGAAACTGGTTTGTTTTGTTGTTTTGCCTTTGTAGGAAGGGGTGGAACCCAGGGCCTTGTACAAGATACATAAGTGCCCTGAACTGAGCTGTATTCCCAGCCTCCAAAACTGCTTTTGACTTAGTATCTTAAGGACATGACATGAAAGGAAAAAGTAAAAGTTTGAAGGAGTAGCATGGTTTTTGGAAATTATATACTGTTGCTGCCAAAGTTTTTTTTTAAGTGAAGGAACTAAAGTATTTCTAGAACTGATTAATTCTTCTATTATAGATAATTTAAATATTTTCTTCTTAAAGCTGCTAGTACAAGCTGGCTTCAAGAGCATGTTGCAGATCTTAGTCGGAGGTAAGATGTTACAGAGTTTTATAATATGCATAATTTAAAAAGAATTCCCAAGAAACGTATCTGATGTAGGAATTTATTATTGTTGAAGTTACTGGGTGAACTGAACAGATTACATTCTTATTCTTTCTTTACATTTTAATTGATTACATAAAAAGGCTTTTATAAATGAGAGAACTCTCATCACAAATCCTTTTTGCTTTCTTTAAGAATTATATGTAA
>PVIR01007951.1:19927-58760 GCA_004026965.1 Petromus typicus
CAATACTGGGTGTGGAGACCCACACCCAGCAGCAACCAGTACCACATACCACAGTGCCGGGCGTGGTGGCTCACGCCTGTAATCCCAGCACTCGGGAGGCAGAGGCAGGAGGATTGTGATGTGAGTTTGAGGCTGAGCTGAGGGCCAGCCTGAACCACAAAGCGAGACCCTGTCTCCAAAAACCTAAAAAAAAAAAGAATTATATGTAAATGGGGCCGGGGATTTAGCTCAGTGGTTCCAGTGCCTGTCTTGCAAGCACAAAGGCCCGGGTTGGATCTCCGGTAACCACATACAATACTGGGCGTGGAGACTCATGCCCACCAGCAGTCAGTACCACATACCACAGTGCCAGGCGTGGTGGCTCACGCCTGTAATCCCAGCACTTGGGAGGCAGAGGCAGGAGGATTGCTATGATGTGAGTTTGAAGCTGAGCTCAAGGCCAGCCTGAACTACAAAGTGAAACCCTGTCTGAAAAAAACAAACAAGCAAAAAAATCAGAATTATATATATGGCCAGGTATGATGGCAGTGCATACCTTTAATTCCATTAGTTGGGAGATTGAGGCAGGAGGATCACTGCAAGTTCAAAGCCAGACTTCAAGTCTACCCTGAAATACTTAGTGGGACCCTATCTCAAAAAAGAAATAAAAAAAAAAAAGGTACATTATTTGATACTAAAATACAAGTTACTTTTTACAGGGTTTTCATCAGTATTATGTGAATTCTAATGAGCACTCTTTGTTACTTTATAGTTTGTGTGGAATTATTCCGGGACTTAGCAGTATCTTCCTTCCCCGAATGAATCCATTTGTTTTGATTGATCTTGCTGGAGCCTTTGCTCTTTGTATTACATACATGCTCATTGAAATTAAGTAAGTATTTTTTATTGCTCTCATGTGTGTTTTGATTCCTGTGGCCTGACTTGAGGTCTCAATGGGAAAGACTGGGGTCAGTCTAGCATTATTGCTAAGTACCTGTGTAGCATTGGTCCAGTTTTGTCCTCGGGTGTCTTCAGGTATTTCTTACCACAGTCTGAAACGCAAAATAGCAAACTGTTCAGATTCCATACTGCTGACTGGATGAATGAATCAGAAAGAAGACAGTAAGAAAAAGATTGAAGTGACAGCTGAGGTTGCTGGGAGGGAGAGGAGGAAAAAAAGTATGTGTGAAGCAATTTCGTAAAGTTAAGACCTTTTAGGAAACACTCATCACAGCTGCTTTAACCTTAACATTTTATGACACGATCCTTTGTCTTCCTTACCTTTTAAATATTGGTGTCCTTAATTAGTACTATTCTTATATTAGTATTATTATTACAATCGATTTATAATTAGCATTATTGTTATTTTACATATTCTCCTAAATATCACATATAGTTCTTTATTTTTATCTGTCACCTTTAGAGGATTCCTAAATCTGTTTCTGGCTTAGATCTTTGTTGAATTACAAAGGCATTGTCTTCATAATTTCTATTCATGGCTGTTTCAACTGACCTATTTTCTTCTATCTTCAAAACAGTTTTTCTTGCATTTCATATTTCAGTGAATGGTGCTATTCTCTATTACCATGCATGTTTTTAAAACTTATTTTGTAGGGGCCAGGGAGTTAGCTCAGTCATTCCGGCAGCTGTCTTGCAAGCGCAAGGGCCCGGGTTCGATTCCCCGGTAACCACATACCATACTGGGCGTGGAGACTCACGCCCAGCAGCAACCAGTACCACATACCACAGTGCCGGGCGTGGTGGCTCACGCCTGTAATCCCAGCACTCGGGAGGCAGAGGCAGGAGGATTGCTGTTATGTGAGTTGGAGGCTGAGCTCAGGGCCAGCCTCAACCACAAAGCGAAACCCTGTCTCAAAAAACCTTTAAAAAAAAAAAAAACTTATTTTGTAGGAGCTGGAGATTTAGCTCAGTGGCACCGCCGCCTGCTTTGCAAGTGCAAGGTCATGAGTTTGATCCCCAGTACTGCAATACATAAAACGAAACAAAAAAATTATTTTATAAAATTATGCATAACATAAAGTTTATGATTTTAACCATTTTTGAGCATACAGTTTGGTGGCATAAGTACATTCACATGTTTGTGTAACCATCACCACCATCTGTCTCTTTTCGTTATGTCTAACTGAAATTGTATATGCGTTAAACAGTAATTCCCCATAGTCACTAGACCCACTTTCCCTGGCAACTACCATTTCACTCTCTGTGTCTCTAACTTCAACTAAACTACTTCATATAAATAGAATCCTGCAATATTTGCCTTGTTGTGATTGGTTTATATTACATAGCATAAGGTTTCCAAGATTATTTCCATCATGTAGCACGTGTTAGAATTTTCTTTCTTTTTTAAGGCCAAATAACGTTTCTTGATATGAAAATACAACATTTAATTTACTCATTCATCTATAAATGAACGTGCAGATTATTTCTGTTTTTGGCTATGATAAATAAGCAATCTGAACATGATGTCCAAATATTTGTTTGAGTCCCTACTTTCAGTTGTTGGGGACTACACCTAGCATACGTAGCAGCAGAATTGCTGGATCGTATGGTAATTCTGTGTTTAGTTTTTTTAGAAACTCAGCGCATTCCCCTCTGTCTTCCCCCACTTTCTCCCCCTACCTAGTTCCAGTTGATCACATATTATTTTAACTTTGCTTAATTTTTGTCTCTCCTTTCCTGTTTTGCTATCCCAACTTCAGTTTTCTTGGCTCAAGTAGAATAATCTAGCATTGTAATTTTGATTTTCACTCATCTCTAGTTACTTGTATTTTGCTACTAATATGATCATTCATAATCACCAATTGGGACATAATATTTTCCCATTTCAAACCTCTCTCTTTGCATATTTGTGGAAAGGTAAAAGCTAACACAATCTTCTGTGAATCAGGCCTCTCACATCCTTGTTAGCCATTCATCCATCTGGACACTGTTCGTGGTTTCATTGCTGGGGTTTTCTTATCTAGAACAGTGATGGCAAACTTTCAGAGCTTTCCATGATACAGACACCCCTCTGCAGTGCACGTGCCGTAGGCTCACCAGCACTGGTCTGGGATGTACCTCTCCCATTTTCTTGATTGCCTTTGAAGGCTGACTCCTCTGTATAGTTTGCCTTTCTGGATTATTCAAACCCTGGTAGCCCTGTCACTCAAGTTTTTGTGTATCCATGACAGCCTTTAGAGATTTTTACTTTAATATCCAGAGTGCTTTCTTTTATATTTCTGATATGTGTGTTCCTGCTATTTCTTAGATGGGGACTATATCTTACTCGAACTACTGTTCTCAGCAGCAAGATCAGCTGCAAGACCAGCTTCTAGCCCTTGACACTTGGTATATCTTATTTATAGTATTTTAACAGAGTCTGTTATAGTTCTGCCTCAGTGTTGCTATAACAAATTCCTAGAGACTCACATTTTAGGGCACTGTAATAACTTTATTGAAACAATTATTATGTACAGGAAAATCAGTAGAATCACTGATTAGTTCCACTGTTCTCTCTGTTCAAGCTGTTTATCTCAGGCAAATAAAAATCCTTGTAGGTGATGAGATTAAAGCATTCATAGTAAGAAAATGTTGACATTTTTTCTTCATCATCTCTCTTCATACTAGTTGAAATAGTTATTGCTTACCACTGAACTTTTTTTTTTCTTGGTACTGGGGATCGAACTCAGGATCTTTTACTTGCCAAGCAGGCATAGCACTGCCAGTCTACATCCCCAGGCCTTTCACTAAACTTTGATAAGAATTAATTCTAAAAACTTTTTCCTCCTTTGAGATGTTTCCCTCCAGTATTGCAAATTTGTGATGTAAAAAATACTCCCTTGTTTTAAAAAATTGATGTTCAACAGGGGCCAGGGAGTTAGCTCAGTGATTCCGGCACCTGTCTTGCAAGCACAGGGGACTGGGTTCGATCGCTGATAACCACATACAACACTGGGCGTGGATACTTACGCCCAGCAGCAACCAGTACCACATACCACAGTGCTGGGCGTGGTGGCTCACGCCTGTAACCCCAGCACTCGGGAGGCAGAGGCAGGAGGATCGCTGTGATGTGAGTTTGAGGCTGAGCTCAGGGCCAGCCTGAACTACAAAGCGAGACCCTGTCTCAAAAAAAAAAAAAGTTAATGTTCAATAGATTCAATTGTAAGATGCACAGTGAAACATCCATTTAAAATTTGGAATTGTTTTCTCCTTTTAGTAATTATTTCGCTGTAGACACTGCCTCCGCAATTGCCATTGCCCTGATGACCTTTGGCACTATGTATCCCATGAGTGTGTACAGTGGGAAAGTCCTGCTCCAGGTAAAGGTCTTGCATGCACATGCTTAATGCTAGCCATGTTCTGCCAGACTTACATGGGTATGTTTTCTTCCACTACACTGTAAAAATGTTAGCAACTGGAGGCCTTATTAGAAATAAAATAAAACATTAATGTCCAAGGGCTGAAGATTTAGCTCAAGTGGTACCGCACTTACTTTGGAAGCATGAGGACCCAAGTTCAGTCCCTAGTACTGCCAAAAAAAACCCCACAAACAAACAAAGAAAAATGATGTCCGAAATTCATCTAATAAGAACCAGGTGGAATTCCATTGGCCAATATAGTAGGCACAAATTATTCTATGTTTCTGTAACATACAATCATGAATTTAAAATTATTTCTCTCTGATGTTGATTTAAGTGAAAATTATGTTACTTAAATTTTTTTAAGTATTTATTTTCCCTCAGTAATGTGCTTTGGCTATTGTATAATCTGATTGTGACTGTTTTCTTATTTTTTATCACTGGTTCAATGAGACTTTGAAATTTTTGACTTAAGGGAAACAATAAAACATGTATAAAAAAGCTCCTTAAAGGAAAGGTGGTTTTCTAGCCAGGGATGGTTGTACATGCCTCTAATCCTACTACTCAGGATGGTGAGGCAGGAGAATTGTGAGGCCATCCTGGAGTATATACATAGTGAGTACAAGTCCAGCCTAGAATATACAGTGAGACCCTGTCTTAAAACAACAACAAAAAGCAAGGAGGTCTCCCAAGGCAGAATATGTATGTAAGCACGTTCTTCCATCTATCTCTTACCCTTGCACCTTTTCTAAAACCTAATTGGGGCAGAAGCTCCATTTCCAAAAACAATAAGAAGGTAAAAGTTGCATAGTAATATGCCATGTATAAAATGTTACTTTCTGGCCGTTTCTTAAAGATTTTTATTGGCTAGCCTGTTGATCTTTTAAGTTGCATTTCATTCTGGTGATATAACTTTGTGAGTTTAAAAAAAAAAAAAGAAAAACAGGACCAGGGATTTAGCTCAGTAGTTCCAGCATCTGCCTGGCAAATACAAAGTCCCAAGTTCAATCCCCAGTAACCACATACCACGATGCTGGACATGGTGACTCACGCTTGTAAACCCAGCACTCAATAACCACATACCAGAGTGCAGAGCATGGTGGCTCACATCTGTAATGCTAGCACTGGGAGGTAGAAGTCCAAGGATTGCTGTGAGTTCCATGCTGGCCTGGGCTACATAGTGAGCTCAGGACCAGCCTGAACTACAAAGTGAGACTCTGTGTCAAAAAAAACAAAAGAACAGCCTGGACCAATTAGTGATGTCCATAGCGAGCCATTTGAAATCTCCTTCCTCAGAGCAGAGGTGTAGCTCAGTGGTTCCACACCTGCATAGCAAGCTCAAGGCCCTGAGTTCGATTCCTAGTACTAGAGGAGAAAAGTCTCCCTTCCTTAAATCGTGATAGGGACCACAGCAAAACCAATGGCAGGTTCAAAATGCATTTGGGGGAAGGAATGAGTACCATTGCTGGGAAAAAGGTTTTTTTCTCCCTAGGCTTTCATTGTTTTTCTTTTTTCTCTAGACAACACCACCCCATGTTATTGGTCAGTTGGACAAACTTATCAGAGAGGTAAGGTGTAATACTAAATAAAATCATTTTAATTTATGTTAAGGAATTGAAAGTTCATGTACTACTTTATTCAATACTACCTAGAATTGTATTCCAGTGGCCTTTATAATAACAATAAATTTATTGTGACCTTTATAATGACACAATAAAAGTTGTAACTTAGAGGCAAAATAGAAAATTTGAAGAATTGCTCAGTTTGAAAGCCACATTTTCTTGAAGTAACTGTAGAAAGCATAAGCCAAACTAAACCTCCCATCCTTTAAAAACAATGTAGAAAAAAATAGTCTAAAGAACTGCATAAATATTGTGACCTTTCTAACCCTATATTTAAATCTAGAATTTTGGTAAAAATCATAGTTGATTTTTACATAGTTCACCATCAAATATCTTGTTCTATGTATTTAGACTTTCTGTTATAAATTATAACCTGCTAACCAGTGAGGAAATAAAATAATTGAATGATTTGGAGGTTGGGGCTATTCTAAATGGATGGCAGTCAGTATCACAAAGGCCCATTTGCCAACGTAGTTGAAGACCTGTCTCAGCTAGTGAACCCTGGCCCAGGATGTGCCCCTGTGCCCCTGGTCACACACTGAACTTTGCCTGTGGAGTGTCCTGACAGGTCATATCCAAATAATATTGTTTTGTGAGAGATTTGTTATGAGGGAATCCAGAGAAAGAGATGATTGACAAAAAGAAATTGATACTGTATATGGATAAAATCAAAAGAAGAGTGTTGAATGGGGGGCGGTGTGAGAGGAAAGTCAAGACCTCATTTTAGGAGGATGGAGCCCACTTGGGTCAGTACAGAACAAGCAGGAAGTGGTATCTTGAGTGGTCAGAATTTCTCTTGGCTAATGAGCGCCCTGCTTAGGGTTTGGCCCTATCACTTGTACACTAAAGTCCTAAATGTGACCGAAGTGTGTTATTTATATATGTCAAATGCAAATGGTTCTCAGCGCTTTTTTATATTTTTTTAATTAGGTATCTACCTTGGATGGAGTTTTAGAAGTCCGAAATGAACATTTTTGGACTCTAGGTTTTGGCTCATTGGTATGTTTTTCTACATATTACTTTATTTGTAATTTAAAATATAGTTTTTAGATTTAAAACAAAAATATCTTTAAAACTTTTATAGAGCCCTTGATTTCCATTTCTGTTCGGTAGTATCTAAAAGGTAAATGTTTTCAGTTAACCTAATTGAAATATTTTTATTTTTTAACTTTCAGCTACTGTTTAATCTATCAGATAAGAACAACCATAGTCATTGTAATTCCTAATACTGTAAAAGTTAAAAGTACAAGTATTGTATTTTTCTAACTTTAGTTCTAATTTTGGAGATCTTGCTAAGTAATATTAAATATTGATAGTAATAAAACTTCAGTATTAAAGTCCATATTTTATGATCCACTTCAGACCTCATTACCAGAGGAACTTTATTATGATTTGGTTTTATTTCTGTGAGGTGTGTGTGGCCCAGGAAATACAGAAAAATACACTCCATCCCCATAATTTGAAACACCATACTCCTGTCATTTAGAGAAGACTTCTGTTGGAATCTTGGTGGTTGTACTTAAATATTATTTGATTCTTCTTGGAAAATGAAATCATGCTATTTTATAATTTGCCATTTCAACCGATACCTGTTTCCCCTGTCATTGAATTTGCTTCTGCAGTACCATTTTGTAAAAATCACATAGGGTTTTATTTCTGTAACATAACACCAATCCCACAGGCAGGCAGATTGGGGCAGTGCAGGGCTGTCACTCAGCACACAGCCCTTACTTGCCAGCTTGTGCTTTCTGGTGGGGAAATGACTTCCCTCTTCTTCTGCCCTCTTCCTCTGTAGTTTCTTTTCTGGATGTCTCAGATGTATTCTGTAATAAATTCTTCAGAAAGGACCCCCCGGGAGCAGTAGTCCCTGAATTCTTGAATATTGAAAACAGTTTGTAGATACTATACTTAGAAATCAGTTATTATATATAAAATCTTTATTATATATTTGATTTTCTTGAGTCTCTTAAATATATTACTCCATGTAAGTCTTCTTAAAGCATTGCTGTGACAAAGCCCAATAACAATCTTATCCCACCCCCTTTTTTTTTTAGATACAGGGTCTCGATTTGTAGTTCAGGCTGGCCCTGAATTTATATGTAGCCCAGGCTAGCCTCGAACTCACAGCAGTTCTCCTGCTTCTGCCTCCCGAGTGCTAGGATTACAAGTGTGAGCCACCATGCCCGGCATTGTAGTATATGGTACCAGAGATCAAACTCGGGACCTTGCACTTGAAAGGCAGACACCAGAACCACTAAGATAAATTCCCAGCCCCTTGTTATCTACTTTAAATATATCATGTATAATAAACACCTAGTTGCTAAAGATTCTTTGAACTGTCATTGAAACACCTGCACATCTGTCCTATAGGACCTAGGGTAGAAATCTTGGGATCAGGTTTGTTTTGTTGTGTTGTATTGTGTTTTGCTTTGTTTTGGTGTTTTGGTACCAGAGATCGAACTTAGGACTTTGTGCTTGCTAGGCAGGCACAGCGACACCGAGCTATGTCCCCAGCAGCATCTGTTCCTCATGTACCATACAATTTTTGTCCTAGTTCAGCAGTGTCATTTCTAACCCAGACTGTTGCTGTTATGTCTTGCCTTATTTACCACGCATCCAGGAATACAACATTGTTTCTGAATTAGATTGTTTGACTTCTATTTGAATGCAGCTGTTAGTTAGATCAGAACTTCTTAGCCTGTCTTTTAAACTTTATTACCCACCCATTACCCTCTTCCCTCATATCTTTCTCTCCTTCTGCCCTGAAATACTTTCACTCCCTCTAGTATTAGCATTAGTCTTTATTATTACCAAACATGCCATATATTTTCACTGGTCATTCTGCAGCACAGAATGCCTTTCTCTGCTTTTTGAATTTCCATTTAATCATTAAAACTAGATCAAATGCAGTTTTCTTGGGCTGAGGATTTAGCTTGTGGTTCTGGCGCCTGCCTTGCAAGCACAAGGTCTTGGGTTCAGTCCCCCGGTAACCACATACCACAGTGCTGGGTGTGGTGGCTCACGCCTGTAATCCCAGCACTCGGGAGACAGAGGCAGGAGGATTGCTGAGTTTGAGGCTGAGTTCAGGACCAGCCTGAAATACAAAGCGAGACCCTGTCTCAAACAAACAAACAAATAAAATGAAGTTTTCTTTTGAAGTCTTTTTCATATCTCTTTCCTGCCCTTGCATTTTGTTTTTATATATTTCATTTATATTCTTCTTCGCACTACAGTGTTTCTTTGTCCTAAATAGATTTCTCTCCTTTTTAATGTTTTAAAGGAATAAATGTCATTTTGTTGACTTTCTGCATTGATAATAGCCTTTAAGAAATAATAAGACATTGGCTAGGGTCTTAGCTCAGTGGTTCCAGTGCCTGCCCTGCAAGGGCAAGGTCCTGGGTTTGATTCCTGGTAACCACATACAACAATGCCAGGCGTGGAAACTCACGTCCACCAGCAATCAGTACCATATACCACAGTGCCGGGCACCTGTAATCCCAGCACTCGAGAGGCAGAGGCAGGAGGATTGCTGTGTGTTCAAGGCTTACCTGGGCTACATAGTAAATCCAGTGCCAGCCTGAACTAAAACAAAACAAAAAAAAAGAAATAATAAGATATTAAGGTTTCCCTTATTTTTAATAAAATACCAAGTACTGACCAAATCATAAGTAAAAGGTCAGGACTGGGAATTTAGCTCAGTGATACTGCACCTACCTTACAAGCCCAAGGGCCAGAATTTGATCCCTGGTTCTGCCCCACCCCAAGAAAAGATAAGTAAAATGTTTACTTTCCTGGAATTTTCAGTAGTATAATTCTAAGCACGTTTTTTCTTATGGTTTTGCCCTTTAGGCTGGATCAGTGCATGTAAGAATTCGTCGGGATGCAAATGAACAGATGGTTCTTGCTCACGTGACCAACAGGCTTTATACCCTTGTGTCTACCCTGACCGTGCAGATCTTCAAGGATGATTGGATCAGGCCGGCCTTAGTGTCTGGGCCTGTTACAGCCAATGTCCTAAACTTCTCAGACCACCACATAATCCCAATGCCTCTTTTAAAGAGTACTGAGGATTTGAACCCTGTCACATCAACGCCAACTAAACCTAGTAGTCCACCTCCAGAATTCTCATTTAACACCCCTGGAAAAAATGTGAGCCCAGTCATTCTTCTCAACACACAAACACGGCCATATGGTCTTGGTCTTAACCCTGGACACACACCTTACAGCAGCATGTTTAATCAAGGACTTGGAGTTCCAGGAATAGGAGCAACCCATGGATTCAGAACTGGTTTTACAAATATACCAAGCAGGTATGGAAGTAACAGCAGAATTGGACAGCCAAGACCGTGATGTACACTAACTTATTTTTACAAGCAAGATTGACTCTTTGGCTTCCAATTTACTTGGTAATCCAACTTTGCATTGACTGTTCAATCATTTACACGAAATGTTAGAGACTAGTGGGCTTATTCACATTTCATGAAACCTATAAACTATATTTTTATAAAATGTTTTTGTGCAGTGAGATCCTTGAAAATGTTATAGACTTTAAATAGGCTTCTTTTGGAAAGTTTGACTCTCTACATTTTAGTTTTGCTATCTTTGGTTTTGTAATTGCCTATGATATGATAGGACCTTGCCCTTGGAAGAGAGCCTGTTGGGTTTTTTTCAGTGAAAATTATAAAGATGCTTCATGAGTAATACAAATTTTAGGAAAGGAAAATAATGTCATTTTTAAAGTAAAAGTTTCTTTTATAATTTTTCCTAACTTAATTGCTACATTTTTTGAGCTTTTAAATTATAGCTTTGTTTTGTTTTGTTTTATAATTTTACAAACATTAGATTAAAACTGTCTTAATTCAAGTTCTTGATGACAAAGTTAATTTAAGCTAACTGTTTTGCTATTATTTTGTTACTGTTGCCAGATGATTTCATCTCTTCTCTTATGAACTTGTCCTGGACAAAAGCTGCTGCTTTTCTGAAAAGAGCTAACTTCGTTCAAGCATTTCCTGAGGCTTCTTTTCGTGCTTTTCAGTCCTTGGTCACTGTCTTGCTGAATACTTGAAGCTTTATCACCTTTGAGTTTTGAACTTTTTGCTGCTGCAGTTGATGAACATTACACTGTCCTGATACTTCAGTGTGGATATTTGTTTTTCTTTAATTTCCATTTTCTTAACTAAACGCTCCAGTTCAATTTCTGCATTGTCACATAGGAAACAGCTTCAGTTTTCTTCATGTTTCAGTAGTTCTCCATGCTCTGTGCTCGTTTTGTCCCCTTCATCTTGCATTGCCATCAAAAATGCAGACAATTTGTCCCAAAGGGAAGTAGACTTTTCTGATTGGTGCGGTACGGCCTTATCCCAGGCAGTGGTTCTAGGAGGCTTGAGGAGACGTGGAGGCTCAGTCCGTGGGGCGTGTTTTGGAGGGCTGTGGGGGCTGCAGTGATGCATCTGGTGCTGAAGGCTTTGCCCGCCTGCACTCGCAGAGCAGCCTGCCCTGGCAGACTTTGAAGATTTTTTCTTTGCCTTGGAGTGTTTTGAATTTGAAACTGAAGACATTACAGTTTTACTGATTTCAAGTCCAGTTTGAAGCTCAGCAGCTTTGTTTTGAAATAGCTTATGCTGATGTCCTTCTTCCTTAAGTTTTTCCTCAAGATATTTAATCTTGTCCTGAGCACTCTTCTGAGTGGTAGTTAATCCAGGACACAGTGTTTCTGAGACGTGAGGCTTTTCAAGCT
Organism: Petromus typicus; assembly: GCA_004026965.1. Taxonomy (NCBI): domain Eukaryota; kingdom Metazoa; phylum Chordata; class Mammalia; order Rodentia; family Petromuridae; genus Petromus; species Petromus typicus. Next base: position 31,624 of record PVIR01007951.1, read on the forward strand.
TTACATACAGCTTCATCTGGTCCTGCTCATTTCCCCTTTGAAGCTGGCCTTGTTCTAGGATCATATTTTTTTCTCATTCTACATTGAGGACCATTCTCTTTGTCTAGTCTAGTTGCTTCTGTAGAAGAGCACAACGAGACTGGGCTGAGCTTAACTGTGCACTTGTCTCTTCTGCTTTATCAGTTCTTAGTGTGCCAAATTTCTCTTTTTTTTTTTTCATTTTCTAAGCCCTTTCTGTACTCTGCTACTTCTCTAGGAAGTATGTTCAAGTTATCTTCAGTTCGTTTTATTTTTTCTTTTGAGACAGGGCCTTGCTTTTTAGTTCAGGCTGACCCTGAACTCACTATGTAGCCCAGGGAGCCTCAAACTCACAGCAGTTGTCCTGCCTCTGCCTCCCGTGTTCTGCGATTACAGGTGTGAGCCACCACACCTGTCACTGTGGCATGTGGTGACCAGAGATTGCACTGTGGACCTTGTGCTTGCAAGGTAGGCACCAGAATCACTGAGCTAAATCCCTGGTCTTGTTTTTTTATCCTTGTTTTTTAGCTTGGTTTTTATCCATCTCTAAATGATGGATCTTTTCTGAAGAATTTTTAAGGCTAAATAAGAGCTTGGCTATGGGAATGATGAAGCATTTTAGGAGTAGTAACTTCTAAGTTCTCAGCATGGCAATTCTCAGATAATTCATCTTGGATAAATGGTGGAATGAACACCTTGTGTGGAGGTTTAAGTAACCTCCTACTATACTGTGCACTAGTTCAGAATCCATTATCTGTAGGTAATAACACAGCACAGAAAGGCAGAAAATATAAAGTAAAAATTTTTCTATTTTTTGACTGCTGATCCTGAATTACACACACAGCTTTCCTCTCTCAAAGTAACCACCATCGACCAACTCAGTCAGCTCTTCCCTGTAGAACCTTTGATTTGCTGTGGCAACAGGTCTAAAGCAATTGATTTCTTTCTTTCTTTCCTTCTTTCTTTTTTTAAAAAATATTTTCTGATACCAGGGATCAAACTCAGTACCTTGTACTTATGAAGCAGGCACCAGAACTATTGAACTAGATCCCTGGCCCTGGTTTTTGTTGTTGTTGCTTTTATCAATTTTAAGACAAGGCCTCGTTACGCAGTTCAGACTGGCTTTGAATTTACTTTGTAGCCCAGGCTGGCCTCAGATTCTCAGTAATCTTCCTGCCTCAGCTTCTTAAGTGCTGGTGGAGGTGCCAGGACACCCAGCTTTGAATTGTGTCTTGCAAAGTAAAAGCAAACTTTTTTATCCAAAATTTTGGAACACATTCTATCATTCTACTATCTCGCACAACTTAAATATTTTTTAATTATCAAAAGTGTCTCATTCACAAATTTCAGTACATTTGGGGTTTTGTTGTTGGTTGGATTTTGTTGTTTTTATTTTAGACAGGGTCTCACTATATAGTACAGGATGGACTTTTAACTACATAGGGCCAGGGACTTAGCTGTACCTGCTTGGTAAGTGCAAGGTCCTGAGTTTGATTCCCAGCACCAGGAAAAAAATAAAAAGGTTTATATCCTGGGGTGGCCTCACACTCACAGAGGCCTGTGGCCAGGGATTTAGCTCATGGCACCATCGCCTGCCTTGCAAGTGCAGGGTCCTGAGTTTGACCCCCAGTACCATGGGAAAAAAAAACCTCACAGGCCAGGGATTTAGCTCAGTGGTTCCAGCGCCTGTCTTGCAAGCGCAAGGCCCTAGGTTCAATCCCCTGGTACCCACATACAATACTGGGCGTGGAGACTCACGCCCAGCAGCAACCAGCACTACATACCACAGTGCTGGGCGTGGTGGCTCATGCCTGTAATCCCAGCATTTAGGAGGCAGAGGCAGGAGGATTGCTGTGATGTAAGTTTGAGGCTGAGCTCAGGGCCAACCTGAACTGCAAAGCGAGACCCTGTCAAAAAAAAAAAAAACCTCACAGGTCCTCCTGCTTTAGCTTCCCAAGTGCTGGGATTACTGACATGTGCCACCATGCCAGCCAACACATTTATAAGTAGTCTATGGTTCTCAGTTTTATTTAGTTAAATGAATAGACCTTTGATGAAATGCAATGAAGGAATCTCAGTTTTCTACATTTGTGATAGTAGAATGAGTCTTTCTAAATCACATTTTAATGAGTTGATGTTTTTTTTCTCATTACCAGAATAAATGGAATTCCATACATAATATGTGATGTGATATCCTTTCAAATTTGCATTCTTTGACTATATTTTATAGTCTGTCAAAGTAAAATGGACTATAGATTATAGGACACCATAGTGTTAGGCTTGCATGGGTAGTTTTATTTGCTTTGTCAAAAAATAGTGAGTTGTTAATACAACACAGTATGAGAATCATGTAAATTACTTTTTAGTCATTTTCCAAATGCAGGATTTTTTTCTTTTATTTTTATTTTTTTCCAAATGCAGGTTTTAAAGACTTTCCAATGTGCCCAGTATTATTTCCAAAAAGTATACTGAGCTGCAGTTATGTATCACCATGAAACTTCTTTTTGTTTTATCTTGAGTTCCACAGTTATAATTTTTTAAAGTATTTTGAAAATGGATTCAGCTTTCCTAGAATCCATTGCTTCTGGAAATCTGTGACTATTCCATCCATAGAACAGCTGTCTATAGAGTTTTGTTTTAAGAGTCAGCAACAGTTTCCTTGGTCAGCTCATCCTCTTTTGTAAGTAGGAAATTTCTAAATGCTCCATCACAGTGGAATAACAAATATCAAAAATGCCATCTCCATCAAGCAAAATTGCAATCCCCTGTGGTGAAAATTACCATGTTCTGAGCATTTTTTGTTTAGCACAGAGTTGATCTTTGTCTTTGCAATGATCTTTTGCAATTTATCTTTTGCAACATCTACAACCCTCTGAAGAAATACAGCTCACGCTTCCCTGATCACTGGGGAAAATGAGTTTGTAAATTGTATGTGACAAGCCTATTTCTTGTCCTTTGTCTTATGCTCTCCATGTATCACTGTACCTACTGTGGATCTACTACTACAGGGTGATTTTCCCTCCTCCGATGTCATCTAAATGTGCATTGAGGTCATGCATGAAATCTGGAGAACTGCCATTTCCTGAGTGATGATTACGAACTATGTGCTGCCTATGATTACAAACTATCGGCTCGTGTCTTCCCATGGGGTTTGTACATGACTGGGTGCTGAACACAGATCCGCATCAGGGTCTGCACCTGCGTCCTCAGCGCTCATCCAGAGGCAACATCTGGGCAGCAAATGCCACCCATGGTGCTTTAATACTGACTGGCCCTGCTGGAGAAAGGACACTCAGAGTTACTTGTGCGTTGTGACAGAAGTGGCCCTCCTTGCCAGGAATCAGTGGTGCCAAAGATGATAGATGATACTGGCCCATGCACTATTTCATAGAAGTCTTGCTTGCCATGCTCTAACTTCTGGACGTAAAAAATATTGATCATGGCCAGCATAGGACTGTATGTAACAGCCTTATCAGTAAATTTTTCCAGAGAGTATTTTGAAGCAAGGCAAAAAACAGAAAAAGGAAATTTGATTTAAATACTTAACCCATGAGCCAGGTGTTGTGGTGCACACCTGTAATCCCAGCACTTGAGAAGCTGAGGCAGGAGGATCATCATGAGCTTGAGGCCATCCTGGACTACATAACAAGTTTAAGGCCAGCATCGACTACATAGCAAGACCTTGTCTCTAAAAAAAACTTGACCTATGGCCTGTGATTACAAGCTCCATGGAGTGTGAATAATCACTGTATTGTAATGGAAAAATCCCCAGAGTAGGAGGTAAGAAGTTTGGGTTTCAGTCTTACTGCTGAAGCTATGTAAATTGTCTTGTAACTGTGGACAAGTAAGCCAGTTAACATCTCTGAACTTTCGCATCTGTAAGTTAAGGAAGGGAGTGAATTAGTTGAGCTGTAATACTTTAGGACTAAATCTGTAGAATATGTGTCCAGATTTTCTAACTACTACCTCTACCTACCGGCCAAGTGTTACCTACACCAATACCTAAGCCATCAGTTTGAGGTGCCATGAAGATAGAAGGTGCATCCCAAGCGAACACCATTCACATTCTTGGGTTTTTCTAAACTTGCTTCAATTCAAATCTGTTTAGAGATTTTTTTTTTTTTAAGTTTTTTTGAGACAGGGTCTTGCTTTGTAGTTCATGCTGGTCCTGAACTCAGTATGTAACCCTGGCAACCCTTGAACTCATGGCACCTAACTTGAACCCTTGAACTAACTGCCTCCCGAGTGCTAGGATTACAGGTGTGATCCACCACACTCAGCTAGATTTTCTTAGACTTTGCTGTGAACAATTATTTGGGAAGATGGTGGAGAAAAGATTAAGGCAGGGTATTCTTAGCTTCTGTAGGGAACAAAAGAATAGGGTACATTTTTCCTGGCTTTCTTATGGAATTACATACAAGAATGAATCCACTGCTAGGGGAGGGTCTGACTTTCAAGCTGCTGATTTTCCTGTTTATCAACTGTCATTTTTACTTGAGTGAAAAATACCAGTCTTTTTTGGAAGTCCAATATGCTTCTGATATGAAAAAGTGCTGTTTACATTACAAATAATTTGAATTAAACTTTTAATTAAAGAGCACTAGATAAAGTTTTTCTCTGATTTTTAGATAATTTTGGTTTTCTTCTTCAGTTTTTTTTGTTTTGATTTGGTTTTGTCAGTATAGGCCTTAAACCTAGGAGCACTGAATTATAGTATATCCCATTCCCTTTTTAACTTTTGAATTCTGAGACAGAGTCTCAGTTGCTGAGGCTGCATTGAACTTGTTGTGTTCCTACCCCAGCCTCTGAGGAAGAAGGGAATACAGGCTTGTATCACTACACCTGGCTTATTCAATAGCTCTTTATTGATGATTTGCTAATCTCAAGTTAACACATACATTCTTGTCTTGTCTGTTACATGCCAGGCACTGTAACAGGTAAATGTAATAGTATATAATATACTAGTTTTTGGGACCCGGTGTTCTTGGGGCCAAGGGTAGCAGAGATGAAGAAGATTCCCTTCAAGGAGTTAATAATTCCTATTGAAGAGATGACGAGACTCCCAACTACCACACATATTATCAAAGTAAACTCCCTTCCACTTCATCTCTCTTCTTTTTCCAAGATTCCTAAATCGTGCTAAAAGTAAAGAGCTTCCCAGGTACTCATTAGCTTAGGGTGTCTTTTATTGAAGCAGTCACTAATTTAAAATCACCTTTAATAACACTGAGATCATCATCATCAAATTGCCATCCAACAAGCCTAACTTCTTGTAAAAAAGTTAACTTGGATAACACATGGCCAAGTTTCCTGACTAAGGCTGCATCTGGTAAAATTCTTTGAGTACTGAAGTCAAAAAATACTAATTGCTTAAGATTCTCAAATGCACCCATGAAGGCAAGCCATCCATCACTGCTCACACAGTTTTCTGCCAGATCCAACTGCTGGAAGTTTTTCAGAGGGTTGTTTTCAAAAAATGCACCTGAGTAAGGAGAGAAGGATGTTAATTGGGAAGAAAATCATTTTTAGAGAGAAATAGGTTCTGTATACATATAATCTTTCTATTTTGAAATGTCCATGTTGTTGGGAGCAGTGCTGTGCTCCTCAGGAAGAAATCAGAATTTTCTACAGATAGATCATTAATATGACCCATTATATTTATAAATTGTATCTTTCCTAAAGTGTAAGGAAACCTAATAAAGAATAATTGGTAGTAGTATAGTAAGCAAATATAAATGAATTATATTTTCTCCATTACCTGAGTCAGCAGGAAATGGGCAGTTCTTTAAAAATTGAGATATGAGAAATGTTACTAAATATTGTTATTTTCAAACTGGAGTCAAACTTAGGACTCTCTGGAGACATAAATCCTACCTGTTGTATCTCTGGGTATGTATTGTGTGTAAGTGTGAACTGAAGTAAATGAACCTCTCAGTATCCCAAGGGTGGAGTGTTTGTTTGTTTTTAATCCTCCCTCACCTCTTGAGGAAGTTCCACTTGAACCCACGGTTAACTCCTTCAGTGGGAGGGCGAGTATCTGATGTGTCCTTGGTGTTCTGTTACATAAAGAGTATTCATTCCCATATTACCAATTTAGACGATATTAGAACTCAGGTAAATCTTAACAACTCTTTCAGGTCCTAACAACCTGTTAGGCCAAGTTGTGTGTCCTACATTCTGTCCTTGTTAGTCCTACCCTCTTCCCTCCCCTTTCTGGATGATCAGTCTGGCACAGTCTGATGGTCTGGCACACAGATGGAAATTCGGTTTCCTTGTAGTTAGTCCTTGTTTGTACTCTGAGCTGTTACCACTGGTTTATGACCATTGTTACCCAAAGGCCAAAAAAAAAAAAAACCAAAGAGTTCAAGTTCAAGGAAGAAGGTTCAGTGCTGTACAACCTCTGTTAAGGTCAACAAGCAAAGACTGAATGCTGCCTGCCAGCAGTAATGAAGTCTTCAGGACAACAGTGGTCATTCTTGTCTGACCAGCTTATGGTAGGTTGAGGTCAACTGAGGTATCCGCAAACACTGTGTACTCTTACCCACTTTTCAGTGCCAGTGTTCACCAACAATCCGACTTTGGGCTCAGATATGACTCTGGTTTTATCGAGTTTTCTCATTGCAAGAAAAATATATACTGCACTGACTCCAAATGTCTTTAGTCCACATCAGCCAGTGTTCTCATCACCTTCATAAGGTATAGAGGTTAGAAAGTTCTGTAGGTTCTTCGCAGATACACACTTTGCTAACAAGAATTTAAAGTATGGAAAGCCCATTCAACCCTCAGGAAGTAAGCTATGGATCCTGCCTCTCAGCTGAGGCACAAGGACCTCAAGTTGGCTTCTTGGGTAATTATTAGAATGTATGCGAGTATGGGGCCAAGAACAAGTGACACTTTCCATAATCCAAGGGACGCCTTTTGTTCATTGAATGGCCAAGGTTTGTCATCGTGAGGAGAAAACTAGATCTGTGAGAAACAGAACACGACACAGAACCACTGGCTATATGCGGACTGTGGAGAGTACAAAGGGCTTCATTGAAGTTCCAGGCAAAATCCCAAGTGCTCTGTGTATTTGGACTTGAGAAAGTTCATGTATTCTGAAGAAAACTCTAATCCTGTGTTGCCTTACAGTTCACCTGAACTAGCTCGAGAGCTCTTCCTCAGCATTTATTCACTCACCAAACATGCCTGCAGGCCTGTAATATGCCATGACTTGTGCTTGGCGCTGGGTGCACGTGAAAAGAACAAACATGGTCCTTGTCTCCTGGGGCTTACACCACAGAGGGAAGCCAGCCGTGCCCTGTGATGAGATGGCAGCAGCAGGTCAGGGTGCGCCGAGAAGGCACGGGCAGCAGGCTCTCTAAAGGTGGATTTAGATGTTCAGGGAAAGGACAAGGATTGTTCTCAAGAGAAACTGAACTGCCTCCAACAAAAGGCCCCACTGAAAAAGCTGCTTCTCTGTCCCATTACACCATGAGGAAACTAACCCATTGAAAATCACCCGATCGCTCAGACACACAGAGCTTTCTGTCAACTGTGCCTTACTCTAAACAGTGAGAGAAATAGCACTGCATGACCAGACATCTGCAAGCAGCACCCAGCAAAGAAGGCTGAGACTAAGCAACCAAAAGGAAAAAAGAAAAAAGGGGGACTCTTGGGCTGGGGTTGACACTCAGCAATATGAGAAGAAAAAATGAGACTCTTCAAAATGAGGCATCTTCATCTGTTTTGAGAGGCTGCTATCTGGCAAAGACTTATTGTGTCACCTCCATGGCAGAATCGAACAAAGAGTGAGAGAACAAATGAGTCGAAACTCGAAGTCTGGAGCCCTTCTGAGGTCAGTGTGAACCATTCCAGAGGTGGAGCCCTCAGTCCCGAAAGCGGCTCCCTGTCGCACCTCCCCTCCCAACACTTGCAGGAGGAGTAAGTTTCCAACACCCGCTGTTTGGGACACATTCAGACCATCTGTGTGAAGCAATACAGGAAACAAGAAAGCCAGGTATGGTGGGGCATGTCTGTAATCCTGTCACTTGGGAGGCTGAGACAGGAGGACCACCCTGAATCTGAGACCAGCCTGAACTGCATAGCAAGACCCTGTCTCCAAAAAAAAAAAAGAAAAAACAAATTTCAAAAACCTTTTTTCAGACACTAAACATTTACTGCAACCACTCAACAAAAATAAGGTGCTATTTTTTTTTTTTCTCTTTCAGTGCTAGAGATTGAAACCCAGTTCTCTGGCTGAGCTATCATACCCAGCCCTTGTGGCTTTTAAAAAAATTTAAATTTTTTGAGATGCAACCTTGAATTGCCCAGGCAGGCCTCAAATTTTTGCCTCCTGTGTCAGTTTCTACAGTGGCTGGGATTACAGTTATACATACCACACCTCCACTGATTTATACTCTGATGTCTATCGTTGTTATGCTCATGTTTATTTGGTTCTTTTTATGGTTTCTTAAATTAGAAACATTAATGTTCAGCCTCTTTTTGCATAAACATTCGAGGCTGTGAGCACGTCCTTCAGTTCTAGCTCTGGCCACACCTGACAAATGTGGATGTACTAGCATTTGGCTTCTAAACACTTTTGTCCGATTTGCCAGGATAAGTTTATAACATGTCTTTCTGTCAAACTGTGACCCCACCCTCCCCAGAGACGGAGCGGAGGTGCAAAAAAAGGGCGAAATTGAAGAGCACCCAGCCTCGGCATTTCTCCAGGAATGTCCACCCCGCTCGCTGAAATCTGTTGGGCCTCACACCTCACATCTGCTACCTGGATCTCATTACAGGGTCCGTGTGAAATGAGAGACTCCATCTTATTACCCCCTTGTGTGATTGTGGCATCAAACACACATCCTATTTGAAATTCTACAAATTTTTGAGAATTAATTACTATTGAGTTATTAGTTTTTACTTGTTTTTAGCTTGCATTTCAGAGGACACCAATACAGCTCAGTTGTCAGGAACTGGATGACCTCTTTATTTTTCTTATTTACAAATGGAGACTTATAATGCAATAGTAAAGCAAAGTCAAATGGTGAATTATGACCAGCCTGAGACATGGTCTCTTTATGTAGTTCAAGCTGGACTCAAACTCACTGTGGTCCTCCTGCCTCACCGGTGTCAGTGCCTGGAATTACAAGCACGTGCCCCCTGCCTGGTTCACGTCTCCTTTCATTAAACAATCATGTCTTCCCTTCCTAGTCTCAATGGTTAGCTTCAGGAAAGAGCAAAGTAGACAGCTATCTGCTTATAAACTTGAAAGATGCTAAGAGACCCCACCCTAAAAGTGACTCCCCAACATGAATTCTAAAGTGAGGGGCCCTTGGGTTAGGTGTTTAGCTCAATGATGCTGCTCCTGCCTCAAAGCACAAGGTCCTCACCAGTAGTAAGAAAAAAAATAAAGGGCTGGGGAGTTAGCTCAGTGGTTCCAGCGCCTGTCTTGCAAGCGCAAGGACCAGGGTTCAATTCCCCGGTAACCACATACCACACTGGGCGTGGAGACTCACACCCAGCAGCAACCAGTACCACATACCACAGTGCCAGGCATGGTGGCTCACGCCTGTAATCCCATCAGTCGGGAGGCAGAGGCAGGAGGATTGCTGTGATGTGAGTTTGAGGCTGAGCTCAGGGCCAGCCTAAACCACAAAGTGAGACCCTGTCTCAAAAAAACCTAAAAAATAAAATTAGTTAAACAAATAACACTAACCTCAAGGGACTCCATGAAAAGTTACATCCTTTCTAATTCACTAAAGGTATGAGGTTACCCAAGAAGGATTATTATTAGTTAGCTAATCAGTCTGTCACAAAATTACCTGCCTCTAGTATCACTGCAAACAGAAGCCTAAACAAAAGCCTGATATCACCCAGTGTCAGGGCTTTTGTCTCCTCAAAGCATCATATAGTCATAGGTGGGGCTTTTTGAAGGTGGCTGAATCTAGATTATGTGAATGTGATTAATGTTTGTAATAACTGCATTGGCTCATTGATTGGTTTAGCGTAGTTCCAGGTACGGGTAGTGGGAAGGCTCACCCTGGTGTGCATGGCACCAGCCAGAAGGCTGGTAGCCTGGATGGGACAAAAGGCAAAGGAAGGCTTGCTGCATTGCTTGCTGCCACTTCCTGCCTGCCCTGCCACAGACTGTCTCTCCTCTGTTAAGTGTTTCCTTGTCTTGAAGACAGCTGACTATGCACTGAAACCTCTGCAACCTCTGTGAGCTAAAGTAATCCTTTCCTCCTTTAACTTTGGGTGATGGGTATTTTGTCTCAGCAGTGCAAAAAGTAACAAAGACACCCAGGCATGATTTTAGGGGTAAGAGACAGTGAGTAGGGGAGAGGGAAGTTGAGTTAAGAATTAAGAGAAAGAAAGATCTTGAAGCTTAGGGAAGGAAAAGCCCTCGGACAGTCTAGGGATTAGAGGTGAACATTTCCAGGAGAAAAAGCTGCAAAAGGAGACGCAAATTAGAGTTAGTGTTTAATGAGTATAGAAATTCAGATGAGGAAGATGAAAAATTTTGGAGTTCAGTTGGGGTGACAGTTGCACAGTAGTGTGAAAATATACCCCTGAACCATGTAGTTGAAATGGCTAAGATGAAATTGTGAAATAATAATTATTGTTTTAAGCCATTATGTGTTGAGATAATTTGTTACAGATAAATTGGTAATGCAGAAAGACTGCACCCAGACCTTTCATCGTCTGTTTGTAGTGGAGGTGTCTTTGGTCATTTACATAGATGAAATTTGTTCTGTACATAGATGAATTTTCATCTATGAAATTTCATCTATGAATTCCATAGATGAAATTTTATACTGTCACTGCTTAAAGATATTCTATAAGTCCCTTTAGACACACCTGCCTTTTCCTTTGCTTATTTTGAGCACCCAATAACTGGACGTAAATATTTCCTGTGATTGGAGATTGCTGAATTTCAGAGTTATGGCTGGGATGAACAATAACAGAATATATTTTGTAAAAAACTTGAAAGCCAGTGTTTTAAATATTCTTAGTCATTAATATGTGTCAATTCTTTTTAAATTTTGTTTTGTTTTTTTGTTTGTTTGTTTTTCAGGTTTTTTGAGACACCTTGCCTTATAGTTCAGGCTGGCCCTGAGCTCAGCCTGAAACTCACATCACAGCAATCCTCCTGCCTCTGCCTCCCGGATGCTGGGATTACAGGCATGAGCCACCACGCCTGGCACTGTGGTGGTAGTGTGGTACTGATTAAAGCTGGGCATGAGTCTCCACACCCAGTATTATTGTATGTGGTTACACGGGGATGGAACCCGGGTCCTTGCGCTTACAAGACAGGCGCCGGAACCACTGAGCTAGATCCCCAGCCCTAGTTTTGTTTTTTTGAGACAGGGTCTCACTCTGTAATTCAAGCTGGCCCTGAGCTCACAGTGTAGTCTATGTGAGCCTCAAATTCACAGCAATCCTCCTACCTCTGCCTCCCAAGGGCTAGGACTACAAGTGTAAGTCACCATGCCCAGCATTGTGATATGTGATACTGAGGACTGAACTTGGGAACTTGCATTTGCAAGGCAGACACCAGAAACACTGAGCCAAATCCCTGGCCCTGAATATGTTTTATAAAAGAAGGGACAAAGTAAAGGAACAAAAATCAATGAAGCCAACATCAGAGCAGTTCCAGGGATGACCTCTTGTCCTGACTCTGTGTGCACCTACCTAAAATTCGCATCTCGGCATCCGTGAGTCTCCAGTGTCGAAGGCCAAGCTTGGCAAGTTGTGGGAGCCCCTGCAGCTGCTCTACCAGGCTGGTGAGGCTGACATGCACCGACAGGTACCAGGGCAGCATGAGCACAGTGAGCTGTTCCAGGACGCTGAGCCTGCCAACTGGGGAGACCAAGAGCAGTTCGGGAAACAGGTCACCTCAAAGCTGATGAAAGATGAAGGGCCTTCAGTTTATAAGGAGAATCCATTTGATGGTTTGGGGCCAGTTCTCCAACACACTGTGCAGAGACGTGTAAGAAACTGCAGTCTGTGGAATGATAATCCGACTTTCACAGACAGCAAACCATGGGCTAGCTTGCTCCATCCTGACTCAATTCCTCTTGTACTAGTCTGAAGCAAATTCAGAACTTACATGGCAGTTCTTTGTATTTCTCTACTTATTTTTGAGTTTTTTGAGACCTGTAGTTTAGCCGGGCCACTGTGTAGTCCATGCTGGCCTCAAACTCATGGTGAACCTCGTGCCTCAGCCTCCCTCAGTGCTGGGATAACCACCATGTACCATCTCACCCAGCTATTTTTTAAAAATTTTAATCACATGTTGCTGTCATACCTTTAAAGTCTTATCACTATTTCCTTAAGTAAATCTGTCTAACAGCAGTTACAAGCACCCTTGAAGGAGGGATTCAGTGCACATATGCAAACTGGACCGGAAGACCTGGACCTTCAGGGTGAGAGTTGTTGAAGGAAGCCCTAAAAGCTTTTCCTTTTCCACATGCCTCTAGCATGGCACCCACTGCCACTGGAGACCCTAGCTCTGGCTGTTTCTGACCTCCCAATACACAAATTCGAGTGTGTGATGGGGGCTGAGTTGTCATTCTTACTCAGTTCTTGCAGTGCTTTGTGTCCATCTTGTTTAAGGTCATTTTCTGATAAGTCAAGAATGCTCACTTTGACCAAATTGTGAAGATTCTGAGCTGGAAAAAAAAAAACGTAAATGTCAAAAAGTATTTTTTAAAAAGACTATCAGGCAACCATATGCATTTTTAAATACCCTTAGAAGAATTCCAAATCCTCTTCTTCTTTGCAAACCATCATCTGACTTGATTAACCTCATTATTCCCACAGACGCACTCCTCGGATCAGTATAACCCACTGCTTTCATGACTCTGACCCATTGGCCTGTCCCGGGTTGGGATTAGGTCGCTTCCAGCAAAAGCAGCATAAGATAGAGCTGAGTTACAGTCACTCAATCTCACCCTCAGGGCCTTCACTACAGAATGACCGGTTGGATCAGGTCACCTGTGAAGTTGTTTCGATTTCAGAATTGGGCTTCATCGTGCATGCGGAACAGCAGAATGAGTTGTTTTTGTGCTTAGATTATTTTGTCAATGTCATAGTCATGATGTTAATAATAAAAACATAGAAAGTTTAAAAAGGATAATAAAAGAAAATAGTAAAATAGCAGGTACAAATCCAGCCATATCAACAGGTACCTTAGATGTAAATGGACTAAACACTAACTGAAAACAGAGTTCATGGGAATTTCTCCTCTCCCGTCCCCGAGACTGAACTCAGGACCTGGCACATGTGGGCAAGAACTTCACCTCTGAGCTTCATTCCAGCCCGTCTTTGATGTTTTTAAAGCAAGACCAACTCTGCTTTTTTTTTTCAGTCTACTAGGAATTGAAGTCAGGGGACTGACTGCACACTGAAGTACATCCCCCGTCCTTTTTAAATTTTGAGATAAGATCTTTCTGAATTTCGAAATTGCCCAGGCTGGGTTCTAACTTGGAATCCTCCTGCCTTACGCTTCAAGAGCGCTTTGAATATGGGCCTGTGCCACCACCGTACTCAACAAGAATTGTATTTTAATGACAAAGACAAATTTTTTGAAGTGAAACATAAAACTTTTTCATGCGATCTACAGTGGCATCAGTCTAGCTAAGAAATGCGTACTTCTTCACTCCATGTATTTCCCATGTTTGCTTAATGAAGCTGAAGTTTTTCCATCAAGAGTACTTCATAGGAAAATCGCCTTTCAGGAAAATCGAAGTTTTTATGAAGTAAATATTTGTTATTTTCAGTTGTGGGCCATGCTCCACAGTCCTGTGTTTCCCAGTACGTCCAGTCCTTTCTGACTATGGGGTTCTCTACCTATAAATTTGTTAGCAGTTTCCTTGGAAATCTTGTGAGCTCCTAGCAGTTTGATAACCTCACAATGTTTTTCCAAAGTTTAAATTTTAAAACATACAGAATTGTTTATCCAAAAATGTAGAGAGAGTTTTCTATGCTCACTATATATATATATACATACATACATACATACATACATACACTTTGGGGACTGAGGAGACTCAGCTGTTAAATTTATACATAGTAACTCCATCATAACAGGGAAATGGTAAGAATCTGCCTGAGAAGATTTAAAGAAATCCTCATGTCTTTCCTTTTTAATCATTTATGCATTCTTCCAAGTATTTATTACGCAGTAATAACAGGACATGAAATTTGGCAAATTTCAAGCAGTTTTTTCCAAACAATGTTTTCATCTTCTCTTAAAGTTATGTTTCCAACTTTTAATTCTGTCCTATTATCCATTAATGATTAAATTAAAATCATGGATAAATCTCATTTAAAATAGGCTATATATTATCTAGACAAATCTATTCTCTTTTCTAGTTAAATTTGAATTAAAATAAATTTCCCTCCAAAGTATTTAGTGTGGATTAGGATAAAAGTCACACACATTCTCCTCCACACACATCACACACATTGTCCTTCGGTTACGGTTACCTAGAATGTTCACAGACTTTGCAGTCAGGCAGCAGGAGACTAACTGTATTTCCCGGAGGTCACTGGGTTTGTCTGACAGAGACTTGACTATGTCATCCATTCCCTCTCCAATGTCAGACAGATGAGTCAAACGCAATAAGCACAGTTTCTTCAGGTTTGTCAGGCCATTAGCTGCAAAAGATTGAAGGAGGTATGTAGGAGGCCAGATGAGAACCGAGGCCTCATGGCCTCCTCTGTGAGCATGAAGAACAAAGACTGCACCCGGGTGACTGCACGCTGCAGGAGCGCATAAGACAGCTGAGGTGAAGCTGTTTACCTGAGCCTGACAATGGGTATTGGCAAGCAGGTGAACCTTGATTGTTCGCCTTGGTGTCGGGAGAATAAAGGCAAGATAAGGAGGATGGGGAGCTCTGCCTACCACAGGTAAGAGCACCCGGCTGGCCGGATGTTAACCTGACTCTGGATCTGCCACTCCTCCTCATTTGCCCTCAGGACAGGGACAGCAAAGAAGGGCTTAGGTCCAGGAACAAGGCACACCCCGTTGTCATTTGAACAGGGCTCTGGACCCAGCCTCAGCTACAGCCATATTTTTGGATGCCAAGTTAACTTGATTAATTCTAGATGAACAGCCCGAAAAGAAGGCAAAGAAGTGGGCAGAGGCCTCAAGATCCAAGGGATTATTTGTTTTTAAAATCTTGCTTTCCCATCTTCCAGACCCTTCAAAAGCCAGGACATGCACATTATTTTCTTTCTTTTTTGTTTTTAGGTTTTTGAGACAGGTCTCACTTTGTAGTTGAGGCTCACCTTGAGCCCACTATGTAGCCCAGGCTGGCCTCAAACTCACAGCAAACCTCTTGCTTCTGCCTCCAAGTGCTGAGATTACAGGCGTGAGCCACTACACCTGGCATTATGATATGTGGTATCGGGGGTCAAACTTGGGACCTTGTGCTTGCCAAGCAGATGCCGGAACCTTAAGCTAAATCCCCTGCCCCAAGATTTTATTTTTTAATAGCAGAACCAGACTTCCCTAGGGAGCTGCTTTCTCCTTTTTTTCTCCCAAATGGTGAGATCCTGGGCAAGTTAACCATTCTAGGAGTATGGTCCCCAGGTCAGTCCGTTCAGCCACGTGCTTAAGTGAGCTAAACCCGACACACATGGGTAAATACCACACTCTTTCTCTGGTGTGAGAAATCAAAAATGGAAATAAAGCTAAAATGAATAATAGGTCCTGGGAAACAGAAAGAAAATGTTCAGATGAGAAGGAGAGCAAGGGAGGTGGAGGAGAAAAAAAGAAGGGACGAGAGAATAGAAGGAAAGAATGGAAACAGAGCTTTTGTAAACAAAGAGGGGCAGGGGGTCCAACGGGAATGGGAAAAAATATATCAGGTACAGGTACAAATTCCTTATAATGAATAGTATCACTATGTAAATCTGAAATATACCAATTAAAAAATGATTCTAGCCACAGTAGCTATTTTATAAGTGAATGACTGAAGAAGATGTTCTCAGGCTCCTTCCAGCTCTGACATTCTGTTGAATTCATAGTTAATGAGTACTGATTTATTTTCTCAGGAACTATATATGGGAAAAGAGGTCAGCCACGTTTTAATTATACAATTGCTTTTTGGCAGGAAGCAGGATGAAAAAAGAAGGCTAAGGAAGAAGGAAGCATTTTACTGCGGTCTCAAGCAAAGGAGAGAGAGAGAAGAAAAAAACCAAAAACCTCTTCTCCCTAAATTGCAGGTGTCAAGTATGTAGTCTTAGCAACAGGGAGGCAAGCTATCATTTTTGACATGCTTATATTAATACAAACATTACAGAAAACAAAAATCTGACCTAAGATTATAGCCTCCTCTTCATTCATTGTAATGTTATCCAGGACCAGCTTCATGAGGTTCTTCAAGTTCGCCAAGCCGTCAATCAGACGCCCTGCCGAGGGGAAAAGATCAGACACAATTGCCATTTAGTGCTGACTGTGTCATTTACTACTGTTGTCATTCTAGTTATCATTATGAACAAGAAATGCACACACAATTGACACAAAACACATTTTTAAATTGAATTCTTTTGTTGCTATCTACTTCAGGCTGGCCTTGAATACACTGTTCAGCCCAGACTGGCCTTGAATTCACAGGGATCCTCTTGCCTTAGCCTCCTGAATGCTGGGATTACAGGCTTGGATTCACTACCAAGCCAGGCAACAAAACCGTACTTGTACATCAAGAATATGTTCAGTGCCTAGCCCTAAGCAGATTCCACAAATACAGTGAAATTAGATGAGATACCAAGAACAGAAATATAACAGACATCTACACATTTTGAAAGAAGCTGCATACCTCTAATCACGAGTCAGAGAGGCTTCTCTTAGGAATTATACTATATCTTCAAAGTTACAGAAATAGATAAAAAGGATAATAGGGTAATAAAGTGGGCAATTTATAGCATTGAATACTTGCAGTTAGAAGTGAGGAAAAGTCTCAAGTCCATAACCTTAGCTTAATACATAACAGATTACAGAGAGTAAAATAAATCCAGTGCAAGGAAAGGGAAGGAAGTAATAAAGTATGGATATCAATAAAATTACAAACAAACAATAGAATGCACTGAAACAAGAAGTTAAATCGTTGGTGGGTCAATAAAACTGATAAATTTCTAGCACTGCAAAAGAAGAGGATATACGGATTATTAATATCAGAAATGGAAAGACGAGTTATCACAACAGATGCTACAGATATTCAAAGAATAACTAGAAAATAGTAGAAACAAACATATAAATAAATTTGACATCCTATGTGAAATGGTCCAATTTCTCAAAAACTTCAAACTACCAAATGCAATAGCCAAAGCAATCCTGACCACAGAGGCCAAGACTGGAAGCACTGCAATATCAGTTTTCAAAATTAGTGTGGACACTGGGCACACACTTGTGATCCCAGCACTAGAGAGGCTGAGTCACCATGAGTTTGAGGCCAATCTGGCCTAATGAGTTCACAGTTAACCTGAACTACACAGTGAGACTCTATCTCAAAAAAAAAAAAAAAAAAGAGAGAGAGAGACAAAACAAATTTACTATGGAGCCATTATAGAAAAAACAGATGGTAATAGCATAAAAGTAGACACATAGAGGCTGGGGATTTAGCTCAGTGCTTCTGGCATCTCCTGGCAAGCCCAAGGTCCCAAATTCAATCCCTGGTACTACATACTACAGTGCCGGGCATGGTGGCTCATGCCTATAATTCCTGGAGGCAGAGATAGGAGGATTGCTGTGAGTTCAAGGATAGCTTAGGTTACTTAGTGAGTTCGGGGCCAGCCTGAACTACAAAGGGAGACCCTGTTTCCAAAAAAAGGAAACACATAGAGCAAAATAAAGAATCCAATCATCGGCAGCCAACAAAGGACCCAAAAACATATCCTGGAGGAAAGACAGCCTCTTCAACAAATGGTGCTGGAAAAAGTGTATGTTCACGTATAGAAGACTGAAACTAGATTCCTGTCTCTCACCCTGTACAAAATTTAAGTCGAAATGAGCCAAAGATCTTACTGTAACATCTGAAAATTTGCAACTACTAAAGAATGGGAAAGTCATGTGGAGATATTGGTAGAGGCAGAGATTTCCTGCTTTGACTCCAGTTACCCAGGAAACAATAGGAAGAGCTAACAAATAGGTTTCTATCACATTGAAAAGCTACACCACAGCAACGGAAGCAGTCGACAGAGTGAAGAGACTCCACACAAAATGAGAGAAAACTTTTGCAAATTCTCTGACAGAAGATTAATATCTAGACTATATAAAGAGCTCGAAAAAAAACATAAGTGAGGGCCAGGGATTTAGCTCAGTGGTTTCAGCACTTGCCTCACAAGCACGAGGTCCCAAGTTCAATCCTCAATACCAAATAAATAAATAAAAATAACTGAGAAGAAAACCAGAGAAATACACAATATAGTCAATGATCTTAATACTTAATTGTCCATCCTGACAGGCAATGAGAAAGCCAGTAGGTATGGAGAACATTTGAATAGTATTGTCAAGCAAGGGGACCTGACTGGCATGCCCTCCAACTCGCCCTTTTCAAGTGTGTGTGGAACATTCACCATGATGGATCATTTTCTGGACCAGCAAGTCTTCGTAAAATTTCATAAACATGATATGGATAGTAATGCTGCTTGAATGACTAAGCAACTGTGCCTGTGATTATATGGCATTTTAAAAATTGAATTCTTTATGGGTATATTTTATATGCACATCACAATTACAGTCAACATGGAGAATTTGTACCAGTATATGAGATGAGTTAATTCTCATTTTACCCATTCCCTTACCCTACACGACATTTTTGATGGCCTCATCAGTTGGAGTCCCTAAGTCTAATACTGTAGATATTTGTTCTTGTCCTTGATCATTAATTTAATATACTCAAGTAGAACACAATGTTATTTTTCCACTTAGAATAGTATCTATTGCGCCAGGGATTTAGGTCAGTGGTCCCAATGCCTGCCTTGTAAACTCAAGGTCCTGGGTTAGATCCCAGTAACCACATACCACAGTGCCTGGGATAGTGGCTCACACCTAAAATCCTAGAACTCAGGAGGCAGAGCCAGGACAATTGCTGAGTTCAAGGCTGAGTTCAGGACCAGCTTGAACTACAAAGTGAGACCTTATCTCAAAAAATTAAAAAAAAGAACAGTATTTCTTACCTACTTTCTTGCCCAGGCTGGTCTTGAATGACACTTAAGTGATCTTTTGCCTTAGCCTCCTGAACAGCTGGGACTACAGGTGTGTATTACCACACTAAGTCTCAATTTTGAAAAAGTATAAAGAAAATATTCATTTGCCTTTTAAAAATTTTTTTGGAGACAGGATCTCATTTAGTAATTCAGGTTGACCCTGAGCTCATTACGTAGCCCAGACTGGCCTGGAACTCACAGCAATTATCCCCCCTCTGCCTCCTGAGTACTGGGATTACAGGCATGAGCCACCACACTCAGCATGTGGTATGTGGTACTGATTGCTGATGGGCGTGAGTCTGACACTTGGTATTGTGGTATGTGGTCACTGGGGATTGAACTTGGGACCTTGCTCTTTTTTTTAAGATTTTTTGAGACAGGATCTTGCTTTTGTGGTTCAGGCTGGCCCCAAACTCAGCCTCCAACTCACATCACAGCAATCCTCCTGCCTCTGCCTCCCGAGTGCTGGGATTACAGGCGTGAGCCACCACGGCCGGCACTGTGATATGTGGTACTTGCTGCTGGTGTGAGTTTCCACACCCAGTACTGTTATGTGGTTACCGGGGATTGAACCCAGGTCCTTGTGCTTGCAAGACAGGCGCCGGAACCACTGAGCTAAATCCCCAGCCCTGGGACCTTGCTCTTGCAAGGCAGACACCAGAATCACTAGCTAAATTCCTGGCCTTGTTTGCCTTTTTAAAACTTAAATCTGTGTTTGTAAAAGTCCCCTGCATGTTTTGCACTGTATATATCATGTCATTTTCAGATTGGCCCTGTTCGTCTGATAACTGCAAACATTAGGGAAAAAAATCCTGGTGAAGGCACGTGGGCACACCTGTAATTAAAAATAAATTTTGGGCTAGGGATATGCCTTGCAATTGCAAGGTCCCTAGTTCATCCCCAGTAACCATATACTACAATGCTGGTCGTGGAGACTCATGCCTATCAGCAATCAGTACCACATACCACAATGCCAGATGTGATGGCTCATGCGTATAATCCCAGCACTTGGGAGGCAGAGGCAGGAGGATTGCTGTGAGTTCAAGGCTCACCTAGGTTACATAGTGACCTCAAGACCAGCCTGAACTCAGAGTGAGATCTTCTATCAAAAAGAAATAAATAGAAATAAATAAATTTTCAGAATCATGAGCAAAAATTGACAAACATTTAAAAATTCTAAGTTTACATTATATACCTATATTAAAATGATTTGCTCCATAAATATATTAACAGAAAAATGGATATTCAAACATCTTTAAAAATTCTAAATACTGTGAGTCCAAATTCATCACATAGATGATAACTTTGCAAGGGAATGGACTGATAAAGTCTAGGTGAAGTCCAGAATCCTACAAAAGAGACCCCACTTCAGCCGGAGCACGAAAAGATGATCGTACAAAAGATGCTAGATCTTGAATGTTGTACAAAATTTCTCCTGAGAGGAGCGAGCGAGGAAGAGCAGGACAGGAAACGCTTGTGACTGATGTGTCCCCAGACTGCTACAGATGAGCAGTGAGACCCAGCGAGCTTCCAGCCAAGCAGTCAACATTAGTCACCTCTAATGTTCCTGGCCTTAAGGGAAGATGCCTCTCCATCCAGAAACATTGCCCCTACTTGTCTGTCGCTCAAGTCTGAAATTTCTCATGTTAGACAATAGCTAGTCCCCAAATCTGCTCTCAAATGAGTGCTACTCAGGGTAAGGGGCAGGATGTGTGCCATTGCTCGGAGGAGAACCTAGTCACGCAGTGGCCACCAGCTCCTGCAGGTGGTCAACACACAGGCTGCATTTCCTCTAGGACCTGAGGGGGCCAATACAGGGAAATGGTGCATGTCGAGTGGAGAAGGAGATCCTGGCAAAGGGAACGGTTTGCTGAAGACAATTTTGCCAATACACAATCCAATGTAAAATATATAACCTGTATCATTTACATTACATATATAGGCTATATAACGGGGAGGGTTGTTTTTGGTTTTTGAGATGGGATCTCACTATGTATCCCAGGATGTCCTCAGACTGAAGGTGATCCTCCTCCTCCTGCTCCAGCCTCCCAAACGCTCAGATCACATGTTCACCAGCCTGCCCAATTTCCAGCCCACCCCCCGCTCCTCTCAGGATCTTCACACTGAGCTAAATCCCCAGACCTTTTTAAATGTTTTTATTTTGAGACAGGATCTTGCTATATCACTCAACCACCACCCAATGCTGAAATCTGCGGCTCTCCTGCCTCAGCCTCCTTGCTTGGATTAGGGGCGAGCAGTACCTCACCCAGTTTGTGTACAGCTTTTCACTCTCTGTGGCTTCAGCTTTGTGACTCCTCCCTGGGGCCTCCCAGGCTGAGAGCCCGCCATTTACACAGACCTCTCTCCTTGGCCTTCCCACCCCATCTAAGTCCTGAGGGCTGGCAGGAACTCTTAGAAATTTTAAAACAGGGCCAGGGAGTTAGCTCAGTGGTTCCGGCGCCTGTCTTGCAAGTGCAAGGACCCAGGTTCGATCCCCTGGTAAGCACATACAATACTGGGTGTGGAGACTCACGCCCAGCAGTAACCAGGACCACATACCACAGTGCCGGGCGTGGTGGCTCAGCCTGTAATCCCAGCACTTGGGAGGCAGAGGCAGGAGGATTGCTGTGATGTGAGTTGGAGGCTGAGCTCAGGGCCAGCCTGAACCACAAAGTGAGACCCTGTCTCAAAAAAAAAGAAATTTTAAAACAACCATCTGCTGTTTCCCCTTTCTGCAGCTGCCAGCCCAGCTTGACAGAGACGCACTGCTGCGAGTCACAGTACCTGGCCGCTGCTGAGTGTGGAGGTTGTGGATGCTCAGCGTGGTCAGGTTGGTCACGGACGTGATGTGCTGCTCATCGTCGGGGGTGAGGGGGCTGGAGTCCACCATGAGGCAGTAGATGTTCCTGCAGGTGCCGAGGACTGAGCTGAGGGTTCCAGCCACTCCAGCGCATCTCTTAACGTGCAGTCGGAGGTGTGTGGCAGAGCTGAAGATCTTTTCCAAATATTTGATATCTTTCTTATTCAGCTTGCTGAAATCTCGGAGTACAACCTCCAGAGTCTGGAATTCCTGCTTCCAATTGAAGAACAAAGACACGGCCCTGCTGGGAATGTAGGTTTCGGGGAACTCGCCCGTAGTAGTCTTGTCCTGTGAGGCCGAGGCTCCTCCGTAGAAGTCCAGTTTAACGAAGTTCAGGGCGCTTGCACAATTAGGCAAGTTTTCAAAGAAGTCAAATAAGTAATCCGGGATGTTCTCTGAGTTGATGTATAAACTTTTCCCGCGAAAGAAAGTTTCAAATTCCTGGCTCAGGGTTGGTTTGGATACACTCTCGTGAAATAAACTGATGCCACACTCTGCAAAGGTGTTGATGTTGATGGCTTCCAGGACCTCCTGGTCAGTAGTGCCCTTCATGCTCTGGACGGATTCCTGCCTCCAGAGAGGCTTCCTGGCCACGGGGAGCCCTAGCAGGCTGCCGTGTTGATTCACCCCCGCGAGGTGCCTCATAACAGCCCTGGTGGCGGCAGCAGATGACCCGCACGTGTAGAGCAGCAGGTTGCTGTACAGGGACGTGATGTCTGAGATGGAGACCATCTTGTGCAGGTACGCCTCCCCCGTGGCCACCTCCTTGGGCTCCGGAGACACCAGTAAGCCGCTGAGTCTGCGTCCCGCTACGTACTCCTGGAATGACTTGTGAAAGAATTTATACTTCGGCTTGAACCTCTGGGCCGTGTATTTACAGAGGAGTCCGGTAGTCACCAGGACATCCTCATTGGCCCTGGACACGTCCTCCGGCTCGAAGTCGAACCTGTGGGAGAACACGCCCGCCAGCGCCAGGTCCCCGCAGTGGTCCAGGCTCCGGGCGAGCTCAGCGCCGGCCGCGCCTCTGTGCTTGTGCTTGTTTTTGTGTATGAGCAGGTCGTAGAAGGTACGGAAGAGTGTGGTCTGCGTATGAGCGTGGAACTCGTCTTCGCCCATCTGGATTATACAGGTGATGATCACGAAGAGAGGGGTCCTCATCAGATTCCTCAGCGACGTGGACTTCTGAATCTGGAGTAGCAAGCCTTCGGCCAGCTCCTGGACCAGCACTTCCTGGATGAGGAGCCGGGCGCTGCGCTCTGTCATGTCCCCCACCTCTACGACCTGCGCGCCGAACTGCCTTATGTGCCTCAGACACTCGGTTGTGGTGGTGACGATGACCGTGTTCTTGAAGCGGTGGTTTTCCTTTATCAGGGCTTCGATTTCCGGGCAGTTCTGGGGCTTGAACTCGTTATAGCCATCAAGGAGAAAAAGAACCTCCCGCCGGAGCTTCAGCAGCATTTCCATGAAGGTTCGCTTCCTGATCGTCTCTGGAACATCCAGCAGCTGGTCACAGATGGTCTCGAAGAGTCCTCCCTGGGCCCTGCTCAGGCGGAGAAAGAAGACAAATCTGAACTCGCGCAGAGACCTGCACGTCCCGGAGGCCCAGAGCATGGCGACTCTCTGGAGCAGAGTGGTCTTGCCTTTGCCGGATTCCCCTTCGATGATGCAGGGGCTCTGAAGCGCCCCCAGCAGACTGCTCAGGGTCAGCTGCTCCACACGGTGGTGGTGGTGGTCCTTCCTCCACAGGACGGGTTCTGTGAAGGTGCTTTTCAAGTTAAAAATGATGTCAAAATCTTCCCCCAGGGGATAGAAGTTCAGAAAAGATGGAGTGTGGTATAAGATCTTTAAATCCTGAGCCAAATCATCTAAGTCAGCTTCTGGTATGGGTTGGAAAAGTCCTGTTGGGGAAGAAATGATGTGAGAGAGGCTCAGTTCTGCATCCCCCACAGCCTGGGCCCAGAGGGTGAGGGGAGAGGTGCTGAGCAGCCGCCTGAAGAGTCTTTACTTCTGTCCCCAGTTCTGAGCCGCACAGAGGGCTGCACAGATCTACCCCAGCCTTTCCCTCACGCCCCTTCCCCTCTTCATCCTGTGCTTTCATTTTGCCACCAACTCAGCAGTTGACTGAAAACAGGAGGGGTCTGTGTTTGGGTTAAGGGGAGAGAAAGATTTGGCTGGTAATGGTCAGGGGTAACTTCTGGCACGTGAAGCCTTCACCTGTTGTGACATAATGTACTCATTTGAGATAATGAAAACTAAATTATCTTTTCGTGGAAAGTGGCATCATTCTCCCTCAGTCAGTCAGGCCCGTTCATCTGGGAGCCTGGATTTATCTGGGAGCCTGGACATGGCGAAGGTAGCCGGCTGGGCTCCTCCCACAGGGGGACTACAGAATGCTGGCCTGAGTGTTTGTGTAGTCTCGGGGACTTCTTTATTTTTTGAGACAGAGTTTCAAAATGTAACCCAGGCTGGCCTTGAATTCCTAAGTGCTGGGGTTACAGGCTGTTGCCCCACACCTGGCTGACCCAAGGATACTTTGAAGTGAGATGACACTGGGTCACTTGTACTCTGGCCCTGGATTATTTGGCTCCACTGTCCAGTGACCTACTGAGTGTTTTGCTCAGCTTGAAACAGAGCCGCTGCCGGTGCTGTGCAGAGGGGAGGGGGCAGAGGTCCTGTCGCGGGATCACGGGACCTCTGCGTGGCTGATTTTATTTGGAGAAACAGATGCAAAGAAACTGAAACGTACTTTGTCCACTCAAGTCCTGAAACACAGCATAGTTCCACTGCTCCAGGGACTTAAGGAAGATGTTACAGGACTCTGAGCCCTTCTTTAAGATCATGTGAACGATCTCACGCGCCGCCTCCTCCTCCACTTTCTCACAGCAAATGGCGTCCACTTCTGCGCTGTTCAGCACATTCCGCGCAAACAGGTCGTCGGCAATTTGCTTTATCACAGTCATGCCCATCCTTTGAATGAGGGCACGACTGTTTTTCTTTATGAAATCCACTGAGAAGATGGGAAGAAATATGTATTTATTCATAAATATGTATTTAAATAAATATTTTACATAAAATCATGAGACGTCTATCATGTCTATCATCCGTCTATCATGAGACGGATAGATAGATGATAGATACATGTTGGCAGGGCAGCAGGACTGTGCAGTTTTTTTCTTTTAGCCCCATCCTGAATTATGAAAAGTTGGAAGTCCAGGCCCTCAAGAAAAGCTCTGCGGCCTGGTATGGTGGTGCACACCTGTAATCCCAGCACCCAGGGGGCGGAGTCAGGAGGATTGCCGTGAATTCAAGGCCAGCCTGGGCTACATAATCAGTTTGAGGCCTCCTGGAACTACATAGTGAGACTTTGTCTCAAAGAAGCCCATATCTGTGAGTTCCCCCAAGGTACAGTGTATTTATTGAGAATTCCACCAACACATTGATGAAAGCATGAATTGATTTTCCATTTAATATCATCAGTATTTGCTACCACACTATATAACTAGGAAGTTGTTATTTGAAATATACTTACTAGTTTTGAATAAAAGCTTTCTGCTTTCTATACCTCGATGGAAGATGTTATTTATAAATGCACATGTCAAAGATGATCCCAATATTGTTCTCTTCTTTCTGTAAAACGACTCTTCCTTCTATAAAACTAACAACACAGAACCAGAAATAATCAGTGGAAGGAATGGAGTTAACACTCTTGGGTTTGGGTGTTTTTTTTCAGTGTTTTGAGACAGGGTCCTGCTTTCTAGTTCAGGCTGGCCATGCAAAGACTACGTAGCCCAGCCTGGCCTTGAAGTCACAGCAATCCTCCTGCCTCTGCCTCCTGAGTGCTGGGATTACAGGCGTGAGCCACCAAGCCTGGCACTGTGGTATGTGGTACTGGTTGCTGCTGGGCGTGAGTCTCCACACCCAGTATTATATGTGGTTCCCGGGGAATCAAACCCGGGCCCTTGCCCTTGCAAGACAGGCACCAGAACCACTGAGCTAAATCCCTGGTCCAAAGCTATATTTTAATATAATAAACAGATTTCTACTCCTGGGTATGGTCCTGGCCTTTCATCGCCCCAGGTGGTACAGTGGGCAATTTTCTTGCCCCTTTGATGTGTTCTCAAGGGTTGCTGAAAAGCAGGAGTCCAGAAGCCTAGGACTCAATCTCTCTGTGACCACTCTCCGTGTGTCCATTCCTGAACCAAATAAACCTCATCTTCATTTCCCTGCTCACCTCCCAGCTTCTGTGTACACACGTACACAGTCCCTTCGTTAGGGCACAGAGCCCGAACTGGAAACAGTATTATGAAGGAGTTAGGAAAAGAGAAGGAGAGTTAGAAGCAGCAGGTAGAGAAAATAACTAGGGACTGTGAGACTGGGTTTGGGGTGAGTGGGGTTGGATAGGCGCACATTTTTGTTTTTTTTCTCTTAACATTGTACTATGTGAAAATTCAAACCTACATAAAAAGTTTTAAATTATACAAAAAAATGTCGAAAACCATTGCATCAGCTCTACAAATAACATTTTGTAACAGTTACTCTATCATGCCAGTCTGTCTGTCCTTCTGTCCATTTATCAATGCATTTTATTAGTTTTATCAACAAATGGTGATAGTGGGACACAATAATTTAAGGGAGTCATAATCAACATAGTTTCAAATATGGAATAGAACTAAAGCTATCAGAAGCACTATATTTTTCCCCAAAAATCTTCATTTCAATTATTCATGTATCCTGGCCCTGGATAGTAATGTAAAATATATTTCTTTTCTTTTTTGAGGCAGAGTCTCACTGTGTAGTTCAGACTGACATTGAACTCGCTGTATAGCCCAGGGTGTCCTGAAATTTGCAGCAATCCTACTGCCTCTGCCTCCCAAGTGCTGAGACTACAGGTGTGTGCCATGATGCCCAGGACAAAGTGTACTTTTTTTTTTTTTTTGAGACAGGGTCTCGCTTTGTGGTTCAGGCTGGCCCTGAGCTCAGCCTCCAACTCACATCACAATCCTCCTGCCTCTGCCTCCCGAGTGCTGGGATTACAGGCGTGAGCCACCACGCCCGG